>PVJI01020665.1:0-28570 GCA_004026765.1 Micronycteris hirsuta | reverse complement strand
CCTGCGACCTGGGTCTCTTTTTGGATGACGTTGCCTCTGGGGGCGGGGTCTGGGAGGAAGCAATGGTGGCCCCCGATCACCGTGGGCTTCCGTCACTCCTCCTCTCCCCAACTCCCCACCGCCTCCTCTGCCAGACTCGGCTCTGCTGGCTCAGCCCTGGCCTCTCTCCGGCAGCGTCACCGGCTTGCGGTATTCACCCATTGTTTGGAGCCACGACCTGTTCAGGCACTGGCAGCCTGAGTAGCGGCGTAAGTAAGTCGCGGCATGAGTGAGACCCTCCGTGCGTGCTGCCTCCTCCGCCCGTTTCTGCCCTGCTCACCAGCCTGGATGTTTGTCTTCTCCTACCTCCTGGGTGTCGGACTTCCCTTCAGTTCGATTCTGTCCGTTCTGGTTGTTTAAATTTTTGCTACTGCATTAGTTGTATGGACATTCTGGATGTGCGGGCAGAGAGTGCGACCACCTACGCTGCCATCTTGGCGGAAGTCCCCAGCAACACAATTCTAATAGAGGACTTCAACACCCGACTGTCAAAATTGGACAGATCCTCAAAATAAAATAACAGCAAAGATATTGTGGCATTAAACAATGCCATAGAAGAAAAGACTTAACTGATGTATATAGAGCCTTTTACCCCAAAGAAGCTAAATATACATTCTTTTCAAATGCACATGGAACATTTTCAAAAATAGACCATATGATAGGACACAAAACAAGCCTCAACAAATTAAAGAATATTGAAATCATATTAAGTATTTTCTATGACCACAAAGGACTGAAATTAAAAACCAACCCAAGGAAATAGCCCCAAATCACTCAAAATTATGGAGATTGAATAGCATGCTAATAACAATGAATGGGTCAAGGAAGAGATTAGAGAAGAAATCAAAAAGTTCCTGGAAACAAGTGAAAATAAACTGACAACAACCCAATACTTATGGGACACAGCGAAGGCAGTCCTGAGAGGGAAGTTCATAGCGATACAGGCCTACCTAAAAAAGTAGAAACATTTCAAACAAAAAATCTAGCACTACACCTACAAGAACTCGAGGAACAACAACAAAGACAACCCAGAGCAAGTAGAAGGAAAGAAATAACCAAGATCAGAGCAGAATTAAATGACATAGAGACTAAAAGCACAATTCTAAGGATCAATGAATCCAGGAGCTGGTTCTTTGAAAAGAAAAACAAAATTGACAAGCCTGTAACCAGGCTCATCAAGAAGAAAAGAGAGAGGACTCAAATAAACTCAGTCAGAAATGAAAGAGGAGATATTACAACTGATGCCACAGAAATGCAAAGGACTGTAAGACACTTCTATGAAGAACTGTATGCCAAGAAATATGAAAACCTAGGTGAAATGGACACATTTTTAGAAAAATATAGTCTTCCAAAACTGAATAAAGAAGAAGCAGAACGCCTGAACCAACCAATTACAGCAGATGAAACCGAAGCAGTAATAAAAAAACTCCCGACACACAAAAGCCCTGGAACAGATGGTTTCACAGGACAATTCTACAAAGCATTTAATGAAAAACTAACACCTATCCTTCACAGACTATTCTAAAAATTCCACAACGATGTAAGATTCCCAAACTCTTTTTAAAAGCCAGCATCATCCTAATCCTAAAACCAGAAAAAGACATAAAAAAGAAAGAAAACCTCAGGCCAATATCACTGATGAACATTGACACTAAAATTCTCAACAAAATATTGGCAAACCGCATCCAGCATTACATCAAAAAGATCATACACCATGACCAAGTGGGATTCATCCAAGGGATGCAAGGATGGTACAATATTCACAAAACAATAAATGTAATACATCACATAAAAGCAAATACAAAAATCACATGATCATATCAATAGATGCTAAAAAAGTATTCGATAAAGTACAGCATCCATTTATGATAAAAACGCTTAGCAAAGTGAGAATAGAGGGAGCATTCCTCAACATAATAAAGGCCATATATGAGAAACCTACAGCGTTATATTCAATGGGCAAAAATTAAAATCTTTCCCACTAAGATCAGGAACAAGACAAGGTTGTCCACTATCACCATTTCTATTCAACATAGTCCTGCAAGTTTTAGCTACAGCAATCAGACAAGAAAAGGAAATAAAAATCATCCAAATTGGAAAGGAGGAAACAAAATGTCATTGTTTGCAGACAACATGATAGTGTACTTAGAAAATCCTATAGAGTCTGACAAAAAACGACTCGACCTAATAATTGATTTGGCAAAGCAGCAGGATACAAAGTCAATATCCAGAAATCAAAGGCATTTTTGTATACCAACAGTTCAGAAGCTGAACTCAGGAAAAAAAAATCCGATTTGATAAAGTAACAAAAAATAAAATAACATACCTGGGAATAAACCTCACCAAGGAGGTAAAAGACCTGTATTCAGAAAACTACACAACACTGAAAAAAGAAATCATGGAAGGCACAAACAAATGGAAACATATCCCATGCTCATGGATTGGAAGAATCAACATCATCAAAATGTCCATACTACCCAAAGCAATTTATAGATTCAATGCAATCCCTATCAAAGTACCAATGGCATAATTCACAGATATAGAAAAAACGCTTCAGAAATTTATATGGAACCATAAACAAACCTGAATATCAGCTGCAATTTTCAGAAAGAAGATCAAAGCAGGAGGGATCACAATTCCTGATATCAAACTGTATTACAAGGCCACTGTAATCAAAACAGCTTGGTACTGACATAAAACCAGACAAATAGACCAATGGAACAGAATAGAGAATCCAGAAATAAACCCAGGTCTCTACGGGCAATTAATCTTTGACAAAGGGGGTAGAAGCATAAAATGGAATAAAAATAGCCTCTTGAACAAATGGTGTTGGGAAATCTCGAAGGCTACATGCAAAAAAATGAAACTCGAGCACCAACTTACACCATACACAAAAATAAATTCAAGTTGGATAAAAAACTTAAATATAAATCGTGACACCATAAAAGTTCTAGAGGAAAACATCGGTAGGAGAATCTCAGACATCCCACGCATCAACGTCTTAAATGCTATGTCCCATAAAGGGACATAAAGGAAAGAATAAACAAATGAGACCTTATCAAAATAAAGAGCTTCTGTGGGGCTAAAGAAAAGAGTATTAAAATAAAAAGAGAACCAACCATATGGGAAAACATATTTGCCAATGATACCTCAGACAAGGGCTTGATCTCCAAAATATATAAAGAACTGATATGACTCCACTCCAGGAAGAAAAAAAACCCAATTAACAAATGGGAAATAGACATGAACAGACACTTCTCGAAAGAGGACATACAGAGGGCCCAGAGACATATGAAAAGATGCTCAACATCATTAGCCATCAGAGAGACGCAAATTAAAACCACAATGAGATACCACCTCACATGAGTCAGAATGGCCATCATAAACAGAGCAACAGATAACTGTTGGAGGGGATATGGATAAAGGGGAACCCTACTGCACTGTTGGTGGGACTGCAGACTGGTGCAGTCATTGTGGAAAACAGTATGGAATTTTCTCAGAAAAATAAAAATGGAACTGCCTTTTGACCCAGCAATTCCACTACTGGGATTATACCCTAAGAGCCCAGAAACACCAATTCAAATGAACCTATGTTCTCTAATGTACATAGCAGCACAATTCACAATAGCCAAGTGCTGGAAACAACCTAAGTGCCCATCTACAAATGAGAGAGAGGATCAAGAAACGATGGTACATTTACACAATGGAATTCTATGCAGCAGAGAGGACGAAGGAGCTTATACCCTTTGCAACAGCATGGATGGAGCTGGAGAGCATTATGCTAAGTGAAGTAGGCCAGGTGGTGAGGGACTAATACCATATGATTTCACCTTTAACCGGAACATAATCAACAAAAGAAAAAAGCAAGCAAGACTTAACCAGAGACATTGAAATTAAGAACAGTCTGACAGTGGCCAGAGGGGAGGGGGCAGGGGACAATGGGGAGGAGGGTTTCAGAACCACTATAGAGGACACATGGTCAGAACCAATGGGGAGGAGTCAGGTAGGGAAGGGAGGTGGGGTTGGAGGGGGTGGAGGGAGGGGTGGGGAGAGGATGCAGATAACTGTAATTGAAAAACAATAAAGTAATTATAAAAATAATGTATGTTCATAGATATATATGTTTATATGCATATATATTCTTATATTTAACTGAAAAATAAGAGAAACGATAGAAGTTGTTGGAGAAATAAAATAATAAATTTTGGTTATTATAAAGTACTCATGTTACCCATAGAGTGATATAGTATTACTTGAAAGTTCAGTTGAATTAGTTGTAAATATATATTGCAAACTCAACCAGGAAAAAAAATTAATAAGGTATAATTGATATGTTAAGAAAGGAGAAAAAAATTATATAGAATGCTCAACTAAAACAACAAAAGGTAGGAAATAGTGGGGGATAAGAATAGAAGCAAAGAAAGAAGGCAAGAAGTGGAAACAAATAATAGGAGTTCATGAAATATATTAATAATCGCTTTGGATGACAATGGTCTAAATACACCAAATAAAAGTCAGAAATTATCTGAGTTGATGAAAAATAGACCAAACAATGAGTTGTTTTTCTGTTTTGTTGTGTTTTGTTTTTACAAGCAACGCTCTTTAAATATATGATGTGCAGCTTAAATATTGCCAGGCAGGGTCAATGGTCACAACCCCTACCCTGCCACCTAAAGGGGTTCTCCATGATGCTGACATTGAGGCCTCAGTGTCTTTGACCTAGAATCTTGTTTACCATTCCCCATCCCTAATGTCCCTGTTTGGAAACAGCCTGAGGGTTCATCAGTGGATGAGTGAATAAAAAAGTTGTGATACATTTACACAATGACATACTCTGCAGCAGTAAGAGGAAACTCTTACATTTTGCAACAGCATGGATGGACCCAGAGAAAATAATACTATGTGAATTAAGCCAGTCAGTGAAAGAAAAATACTACATGATTTCACTTATGTGTGTAATCAGTGAACACAATAAACTTACAAGAAAGTAACAAAAGCTTAGATACATAGAATAGACTCATAGCTGCAGAAAAGGAGGGGGCAGACAGGATGAAAGATGGTGAAGGGTTAGCCAAAGAACATTTATGCATAACCCAAGGCTATGGACAACAATGAGGAGATTGCCTTGGGTTGGGGAGAGAGTGGGGCTGGATGAAGGAGAGGAAAGGAAGAAAAGTGGGAACAACTGTAGCAGCTTAAAAATAATAAAAACAATGAAAAACAAATAACTAAAAATTAATAAATATAAAGGCACTTTTAAAAGTAAATGAATAAAGATATATAAACTGTGCTAACATTATTGAAAAGTAGAAACCTGGAAAAGCTATAGTAATTTTGTATAAAGCAGACAGAAAAGCAAGGAGAGTGATCAGGTAGCAAATACAACATTGCATAATATATGTCAATGCTCCAAGAAGACATAATCCTTAACATGTATGACTAAAAATAGAGTGTTACACTATATGAAGCAAAATTCATAAAAGGGTAAAAAGAAATACATAAATCCACTATCCTATTTGAAGACAGCACCCTTCTATCAGACATTAAGGGATTTAGCAGACATAGAACATAAGGACATAATAGAAATCAGCAAGAATATAAATCAATTGGATGTAATTAGTATCAATAGACTACTTAATCCAAAATCAGCAGAACACATATTTTTCTCAAGTTCATATGGAATTTAGCAAGATAGGCCACATTCTAAGTCAAAAGTCACACCTTAACAATTAAAAAAAATTGAAATTATATAATTTCTGTTCTCAGAACACAATAAAAGTAAACTATATATCAATGCAGTAAAAATAATTTTAAAATATAAATATACACATAAAACAAATCACATTTCTATAAAAACATGGGTTAAACATGAAATCTCAAAAAATTATATATTTTTTTAAGATTTTATTTATTTATATCTTAGAGAGAGGAGAAGGGAGGGAGAAAGCAATGTATGGTTGCCTCTCACATGGCCCTCACTGGGGACCTGGCTGGCAACCCAGGCATGTGCCCCGACTGGGAATCGAACCGGGACCCTTTCGTTCCCAGCCCGCGCTCAATCCACTGAGCTACATCAGCCGGGCCAAAAAATTATAAAAAAATTTTTAACTAAATGAAAAGACATACAATTTATCAACCATTGTAGGGAGCACAAGCACAGTACTCAGAAAGAAAATTATATAATTGTATGTACATATTAGGAAATCAGAAGATCCAAAATCAGTTATCTAAATTTCCAACATAGAAAACTAGAAAAAGAAGAGCTTATGAAATCTAAAGTCAACAGAAAAAAATAAGAGTTAGAATATAAGCAAAATAAATAAAAAACAGTAAAACAATAAAGAAAATCTATGAACCAAATACAAGTTTTTTGAAAACATCAATAACATTAATAAGCTTCTATCTAGAATAAAAAAAGATAGCCAGAGAGAGCACAGATTACCAGTAGATAACAGAGGGACATCACTACAGATATTATGGACATTAAAAGATAATAAATAAGTAGTATGAAGAACTTTATAGCCCCAATTGATAACCTAGATAAAATGGACCAATTTGTTAAAGGCATAATTTGACAAAACTCACAAAAGAAGAAATAGATAAATTAAATAGGCCCATATTTAACAAGGAAATTGAATTATTATTATATCCTTCCAAACTGAAAGCATCAGTCCCAAACAGATTCACTGGTGAATTCTACCAAATACTTAAAGAAAAATGTATACCAATTCTCTACATCTTTCAGAGGATAAGCAGAGGGAGTACTTTCTAACCCATTCTATAAGGCCAGCATTATCCTGTTAAAAAATGGACCTGGATGGTTACCGGGTCCCTCTGTTACTGTGGATTCTTTGCCCACTGCCAGGGAATTGGAATTATGGCTCTCAATGACAGATTTTGGTGAAAATTATGTATTCAAAAGTTATACAGACATAATGACTGAATGTTTTTGTTAAAATCCCAAAGTCCTTAAAACACCCACAAATACACACAGCCCTTCTTTCCCTGCTTTGTCCTGGCAAGACAGTCTCAAAACATGCCAATCAGAAGTACCATCCTCCAGAAGATTAAAAAAAAATTAGCAGTCCATGACTGTTCTAGCTCCCGATTCTTCCCAGTAATCTGTGCTTAGCTGGGTAGGTCTCCCCAGGTTCCCAGCACCACCAGCTGTGTCGCTGTGGTCTCCAGTTCTTAACCTACAGCACCTTCTCATGGACCACCAGCGAGAGCCCTTTCACCCTTTTCCTTCCTTGCAAGGTCTCACATTGTCCCCTTCTCTAGTCCTGCATTGTCTCTCTTGCATTCTTCCGAACAGCTAAGAGAGAGCTATGCATGTCTGCTACATCTTGCTCTCCTGCTTCCTAAGCCATGGTAAAGGGAGCCCCAAAACCAGGTGGTCAGCAACCCCCCCAAACCACTTAGTTAGATCCAGCATGACTGCCAGGCCTGGGCTTAAATCCCGGCAAATCGCCCTCTGCAACCCCATTTCCAATTCCTCCCACAATCAACTACACTTGCCAGCACTACCATAATTTTCCAGCCTTCATGGCTGCCATAGTAAGTCCAAGCAGGCATGGTCCCATGGCTTGGAGCAAACCATCTCCAATATCTGAGGCAGGTGCTGTAAGGGGAGCTACTTCCCAGTTACTGCAGGCGTTAAAGCCATGCCCATCTCCCTGGCTCAAAGCATGGCTACAGCTACTTAACATGTTTATGAAGCTAGCCAGCTGTTATAGATATGTAAAATAACCATTTTTGCATATCAGGTATGAAGCTGGCCAACTATTCATATGCAAAATAAATCTTAATGGCCCTGCTCCATGTGTCCATCCCCCAGTCCAGATTTATGGGGGCGAGATATCCTTTATTTTTATCTTTCCTGGACACCCTGAGTTCTGGACCCTGTTACAGATCCCTCTTTTAGGGGCCCTGACTGTACCCCAGTACAATCCTAGTAACAAAACCAGAAAAATATAAGAATAAAAGAAACTACAGACCAATATATGTACTGAACATAGACACAAAAATCATCCAGAAAAGATTAGCAAGTTGAATTTAAAATTTTTAAAATAACTGTACACCACAAGCAAGTGGTGTAGGCCACTGGGGACCTGGCCTGCAACCCAGGCATGTGCCCTGACTGGTAATCAAACCAGCAACCCTTTGGTTCACAGCCTGCACTTAACCCACTGAGCTATACCAGCCAGGGCCATATTTGCTTTTTAAAAGCTTCATTTGCAAGATACTATGTTATGGGAATCCTTCTCTTTTTTATTATTCTTGTTTATTCTATTACAGTTGTCCCAATTATTCCCCTTTTTCCCTCAAAACCTAGAGGTCAAGTTTTGATGAAGCACTCATTTCTAAAGCCACAGTGTTTAGCTTTTTAAAATTTTTTTATTGATTGATTGATTTTTAGAGAGAAAGAAAGGGAGAGAGAAAAAAAGAAACATTAATTTATTGTTCCACGTATTTATGCATTCATTGATTGATTCTTATATGTGCCCTGGCCAGAAATTAAACCTGTAACCCCGATGTATGGGGACGACCCTGTAACTAACTGAGCTACCCGGCCAGGGCAAGCGCCTCAATTTTAATCTCCAAATCCTCTTCTGACTAAATTGTACCTTAGGATATTTCATTATTTTATCTAGGCTTATATCATGGAAGTTATTGTTTTTTTTTATTTTTTATAAATTGATTGATTTGAGACATAAAGATTGATTTGCTCCACATATGCGTGGATTCATTGGTTGATTTTGATATGTGCCCTTACCAGGAATCAAACCTGCAACTTTGACATATCAAGACAACACTCTAACTAACTGAGCTACCCACTCAGGGCCTTATTATTATTCTTGTTACTATTTTACCATCACTATCATCATGTTCATTTTTCTCTCCAAAGAAAGAAAGAGACATTGACTTCAGTTGAGGGCCGATGTGCAAACCTCTCAAGTTCTCTGCTATTTCTGTTGCCACACCTACCCTCTATCCCATAAACTCTAGACATGTAGTTGGTGGTCTCTCTTCTTAGACAAACCAACATGTTTCTCTGACATTTCTTTTTTATTGTTCATCCATTATAAATATATATAACATATATACTTAATATGTTATACATTATATATTATATATTTATATAAATAGCATATAAATATTTAATGTATAATGTATATATACACATATAATATTCTTTTTGCCTGCAGTGAATGATTTGATGCCTGGCCCTGGAATTCTGCTTCTACAGAAGGTCATGCAAATATGTGTTATCTTAAAGCCAGAGTGCCTGCTCTGAATTCATTTCTATTGATTTAGAGTCACTGTATGCAGAGAATGATTTGGCACCTGAAAGGACAAATCAGAAAGGTACCTTGGAATTTACCATTGCTAAATCAACCATGCTCCAGGAAAATTCATTCAAATGTATCCTATGGCATTCACAAGTTTGATAGAAAGTTAAATGCTTGATTAGCAAGGCCAAAAGCAGTATTTGTTATTGGTACACCTTTATTTTACTACAGAAAGCTGCAGTAAACCAGAGATTATTATTCTTTTATTTGATTGTTATTCTTTATTGTTGGTCAAGTACAGTTTTCTACCTTTGCCCCACCCCTCCCCACCACCCCAGCCCTCCCTACCTTACTCCCCTGTTTCCACCCTCCCTTGTTATTGTACCCTTGCACCCATGTACCCTTTATAATTCTTCCTATAAACTCATCACCCTTTTCCCCCATTATCCCATCCCTTCTCCCCTTTGGTCACTGTCAACCTGTTCTCAATTTAAATGTCTTTGGCTATACTTCTATTGCATGTTCATTTTGTAGATTAGATTTCTGTTAATGGTGAGATCATATGGTATTTGTCTTTCACCACCTGGCTTATTTCATTTAGCATAATGCTCTCCAGTTCCATATATGCTGTTGCAAAGGGTAGGAGCTCCTTCTTTCTGCTGTGTAGAAATCCATTGTGTAAATGTACCATCGTTTTTTGATCCATTCATTTAGTGATGGGCACCTAGGTTGCTTCCAGCACTTCGCTATTGCAAATTGTGTTGCATTGGGGTACACCGGTGCTTTAGATTGCTGTTTCAGGGTTCCTAGGATATAATCCTAGCAGTGAAATTGCTGGGTCAAAAGGCAGTTCCATTTTTAGTTTACTGAGGCAATTCCATACTGTTTTCCACAGTGGCTGCACCACTCTGCATTCCCATGAACAGTGCACTAGGGTTTCCTTTTCTCCACAACCTTTCCAAGACTTGTTATTTGTTGATTTGTTTATGATGGCCATTATGACTGGTGTAAAGTGGTATCTCATTGTGATTTTAATTTGCATCTCTCTGATTGCCATTGATACTGAACATCTTTTCACCCTCTGTATGTCCTCCTTGGAGAAGTGTCTGTTCAAATCCTTTGCCCATTTTTTAATTGGGTAGCCTGTTTTCTTAGAGTCATGTGAGTTCTTTGTATATTTTGGAGATTAAACCCTTGTCTGAGGTATTACTGGCATATATGTGTTCCTATACAGTTGGCTCTGTTTTTTATTTTAATACTGTTTTCTTTAGCAGTGCAGGAGCTTTTTATTTTAATGAGATCCCATTTGTTTATTCTTTCCTTTATGTGCCTTGCTCTAGGAAACATATCAGTGGAAATATTGTTCCATGGAATATCTGAGATTTTTCTGCCTCTGTTCTCCTCTACGACTTTAATGATGTCACAACTTACATTTAAATCTTTTATGCACCTTGAATTTATTTTTGTGTATGGTTTAAGTTGATCGAGTTTCATTTTTTTGCATGTAGCTGTCTAGATTTCCCAACACCATTTGTTGAAGAGGATATTTTTGCTCCATTTTATGCTGCTGCTCCCTTTGTTAAATATTAAATGACTATAGAGACTTGGGTTTATTTCTGGGCTCTCTGTTCTGTTCCATTGGTCTATGAGCCTGTTTAAGGCAGTACCAGGCTGTTTTGATTACAGTGGCCTTGTAATATAGTTTGATATCAGGTATTGTGATCTCTCTTACTTTGCTCTTCTTTCTCAAAATTGCCTCAGTTATTTTGGGTTGTTTATGTCTCCATATAAATTTCTGAAGCGTTTGTTCTATATCTGTGAAATATGGCATTGATACTTTAATAGGTATGGTGTTAAAATTATACATTGCTTTGAGTACTATGGACATTTTGATGATGTTAATTCTTCAGATCCAAGAACAAGGTACATGTTTCCATTTGTGTCTTCCTAAAATTATTTCTTCAATGTTGTGTAGTTTTCTGAGTACAGACCTTTTACCTCCTTGGTTAGGTTTATTCCTAGGTATTTTATTTTTCATGTTGCTATATCAACGGGAATTTTTACCTGTTTTCTGCTTCTGATTTTTCATTGTTGGTATACAAAATTGCTTTTGATTTCTGAATATTGACTTTGTATCCCACTGTTTTGCCAAACTCATGTATTAGGTCTAGCAGTTTTTTTGGTGGAGTTTATAGGGTTTTCTATGTACACTATCAACTCATCTGCAAACAATGACAGTTTGTTTCCTCTTTTCCAATTTGGGTGCTTTTATTTCTTTTTCTTGTCTGATTGCTGTGGCTAGGACTTCCAATACTATTTTGAATAGAAGTGATGAAAGTAGACATCCTTGTCTTGTTCTTGATCTTAGCAGGAAAGTTTTTAGTTTTTGTCCATTGAGTATGATGTTGGCTGTAGGTTTCTTATATATGGCCTTTATTATGTTGAGGAATGCTTCCTCTGTTCCCACTTTACTGAGTGTTTTTATCACAAATGGGTGCTGTACCTTATCGAATGCTTTTTCCCCATCTGTTGATGTAATCATTTGATTTTTGTCTTTGCTTTTGTTTAAGTAATGTATTTTATTTATTGATGTGTAAATATTGTACCATCCTTGCATCTCTGGGATGAATCCCAATTGATCATGGTGTGTGATCTTTTTAATGTATTGCTGGATGTGGTTTGCCAATATTTTGTTGAGGATTTTAGCATATATGTTCATCAGTGATATTGGCCTGAAATTTTCTTTCTTTGTTGTGTATTTATCTGGTTTTGGGATTAGGAAAATGCTGGGTTCATAAAAAGAGTTTGGGAGTCTTCCGTCTTCTTGGATGTTTTGCAATACTCTGTGATGGATGGGGGTTAGCTCTTCCTTAAATTCTTTGTAGAATTTTCCTGTGAAACTCTTTGGTCCAGGGCTTTTGTGTGTTGGAAGCTTTTTTATTACTATTCAATTTCACTAGCTGTTATTGGTCGGTTCAGGCTTTCTGCTTCTTCTTCATTGAGTTTTAGAAGATTATATTTTTCTAGAAATTTGTCCATTTCACCTAGGTTTTCAAATTTCTTGGCATATATTTCTTTGTAGTAATTTCTTACAGTCCTTCGTATTTCCATAGTATCAGTTGTAATCTCTCCTTTTTCATTTCTGATTGTGTTTTTGTGTCCTCTCTCTTTTTTCTTGATGAGCCTGCTTAAAAGTTTGTGGATTTTGTTTATCTTTTCAAAGAAACAGTTCCTGGATTTATTGATCCTTTGGATTTTTTCTCTAGTCTCTAAGTCATTTAATTGTTCTCTGATCTTGGTTATTTCCTTCCTTCTTCTTGTCCAGGCTGTCTTTTTCTGTTGTTCTTCAAGTTCTTGTAAGTGTAGGGTTAGGTTGTTTATTTTAAATGTTTCATTTTTTTTAAGTATCCCTATACCACTACGAAATTCTCTCTCAGGACTTACTTTGCTGTGTCCCATAAGTTTTGGGTTGTTGTGAGTTCATTTTCATTTGTTTTCAGAAACTTTTTATTTCTTCCTTGATGTCATTCTTGATCCATTCATTGTTTAATACCATGCTATTCAATCTTCGTCAGTTTGAGTGTTTTAAGTTCCTTGAGGTTGGTTTCTAGCTTCAGTCCCTTGTGGTCAGAGAAAATGTTTGATATGATTTCAATTTTCTTGAATTTGTTGAGGGTTGTTTTGTGACCTATCATTTGGTTTATCTTTAAAAATGTCCATGTGCATTTGAAAAGAATGTGTATTTTGCTTCATGGGGATGAAAGGCTCTCTCTCTGTATATATCAGTTAAGTTCATTTGATCTAAGACGTTGTTCAATTCCACAATATCTTTGATGATATTTTGTTTGGAAGATTTGTCCATTTTTGACAGTGGGGTGTTGAAATCCCGAACTATAATTGTATTGCTTTCAGTATCATTTTTGAAGTCCTCCAAGATTTTCTTTATGTGTTTTTTTAATATTTTATTTATTTATTTTTAGAGAGAGGAGAAGGGAGGGAGACAGAGAGGGAGAGAAACAGCAATGTATGGTTGCCTCGCACATGGCCCTCACGGGGGACCTTGCCCACAACCCAGGCATGTGCCCTGACCGGGAATCGAACCTAGAACATCTGGTTCCCAGTCTGCGCTCAATCCACTGAGCTATACCAGCCAGGGCGATTTTCTTGATGTGTTTGGGTGCTCCTATGTTGGGTGCATATATATTTACAATTTTTATGTCTTCTTGATGGATTCTTCCTTTGATTATTATGAAGTGACCTTCTGGGTCTCTTTTTATGGTTCTTTTTTGAAGTCTATTTTGTCCAATATGAGTATTGCTGCCCCAGATTTTTTTTCCTGTCTATTTGCTTGAAATATTTGTTTCTAGCCTTTCACGTTCCATCTGTGTAGATCTTTTGTTCTATGATGAGTCTCTTGTAGGCAGCATATGTGTAGGTAAGGATTTCTTATCCATTCAGCTATTCTATGTCTTTTGATTGGGGCATTTAATCCGTTTACATTTAAGGTTACTATTGATAGTTACTTTTTCATTGCCATTTTTTTTGTACCTATGTTCCTCTCTCTCTCAGTCTTTTTCTTCCTTTTCTTAAAGCAGTCCCTTTAGCATTGCTTGAAGAGCTGGTTTGGTGGAGCTGTAGTCTTTTAGACTTCTTTTGTCTTTGAAGCCCCTTATTTGACCTTCCATTTTAATTGAGAGCCTTGTTGGGTAGGATAATCTTGGTTGCAGGCCTCTTGCTTTCATTATTTGGAATATTTCTTGCCATTCCCTTCTGGCTTGGAGCATTTCCATTGAGAAGTCAGCTGCTAACTTTATCGGAGCTCCCTTGTATGTTACTTCCTGTTTCTCCCTTGCTGCTTTTAAGATTCTCTCTTTTCTTGGAATTTTGCCATTTTAATGATGATTTGTCTGGAATTGAGCCTCTTTGGGTTCTTGATTTGGACTCTCTGTGTTTCCTGGATTTGTGTGACTTTTTTTTCTCATCGAATTAGGAAAGTTTTCCATCATTACTTTTTCAAACAGGTTTTCTATCCCCTGTTCTTCTTCTCCTTCTGGTATCCCTATTATACAGATAATGTTATGTTTTATGTTGTTTTGCAGTTCCCTTACCACCTGTTCATTCTTTCTGTGTCTCTTTTCTTTTTGTTGCTCTATCTGGGTATTTTCTTCTACCTTGTCCTCCAAGTCACTGATTCAATCCTGTGCTTCATCCAGCCTGCTTGTAATTCTTTCTAATGTGTTTTTTTTTTTAATTTATGAGATTATATTGCTCATTTCTTCCTGATTTTTGTTTATAGTTTCTATTTCTTTGTTAAAGCTGATGTAGTTCTCACTCAATTCTTAGCTGTCTGTGAGTTCCTTGAGCATCTTTGTAACTGATAACTTGAATTCTATGTCTGATAGTTTGGTCATCTCCATTTCGTTTAGCTATTTTAGTGAGGAGTCCTCCATTCCTTTTGATTGCATGTTATTTTTTTGTATCCCCATTTTAGGTGACTCTTTTGTTTGTTTCTGTGCTTCCTGATATTTCACTTTGCTAGCTGTCTTTGTAGGATGAACTTCTATGGTAGGGATTCTATGAGGTTCACTGGTGTGGTCTCTGATCTCTTTGTCTGAATTCTTTAGGTTTTCCCTTTCTTCTGTTTGTGTGGGCTCTTTTGTTGTACTTGGGTTTTTATCTTTTGGTGGTGTTTTGTTGGAGGTTTTACTAGTCCAGGATGTATTCTGATGTTCCCAGCTCCCACCTATTCTTGTATATGATCAGTAGCAGGGGGTAGGCAAAAGGGATTAAGACAGCAGGAGAGTGTTTTATGGGATTTAAAGTACCAGCAAGTAGAGAAGAGATAGGAGATTCTCTGGATAAGTATAGTATTAACTATGATATTTCACCCAACTAGCCACTTTTTATAAAAGGTGAAAGAGAGATAAGACTCTTCTTAGAAGGGAGGATGATTGTGAACTGAATCCAGAAAACAGAGCACTTGTGCAAGGTTACATGATGAGACATAGTGAGATGAAAGAATAGAAAGTAGGCATAGTGCGAGAGAGAGAGTAGAGTTAACCACAACAATAATAATGCTCAGGACTAAAATTAAGTGGGCTAAGATCATAGATGGTTGGTGTATAGTATGTACAATTGTATGGAACAACAATTATTTACAATAGTACTGGAACAACAATAATATGACAAGAAATGTATGATTTGGATAACCAGAATAGAAAGTACCCAATCATGAGTTGTGTGTTATTGGAACACAATTGAAGTGAAAGAAGGAAAATTAAAATACAATAAAGAAAGAATAAGGAATACCAGTTAAACAATACAATTAAATAGGGGGGAAATGTGGAAAACTAAACATAAGGAAGAGAAATTTTAAAAAATACTAATAAAATAAAAGTGGTAAAAAATAATGACAAGATAATAATAATACACAATAAAATGCCAACTCTGTGGGATAGCAAAGTGACATTTGTCTCAGCTTGTCACCTTTTGGGGTTAGCCTTGTGCTCCTCATTTCAATCTGTCTCTGGACCCTTTGTAACTACGTGTCTTACTGTCTCACCTGGCGGAAGAAATAAAAGGGGGAAAAAGGATCCAGAAATGAAAAAAAAGATATTAATAAGTCTTCTGCTGAATTTAAACCTGTTCAGCGAGTTCTGCTGGTCTTCCTAGATGCCACAGGAAGAGTGGGGCTGGGCTTAGCTTTTCTCCCTTCCTTTGGTTCTGAGAGGATGGGGGCCAGGTCTGGATCGCAATATTCACAGTTTCCTAGCCTCTGGACCAGGTCTTCTGTGAGCTGCCAGGCTCAAATCAGCTGTTCACAGCATGAGTCAATCTCAGGCACAGAGCCGGAGAGAAGCCAAGTGCAAGGTTCTGTGCAGCCCCTCACTCTGGGTGCACAGTGCAACACAGGTGGGGAGCATGGTTCTGCTCAGCTACTGTCTCTGGGTAGGCAGTGCCAGACAAGTGGGGCACATGGTTCTGCTCAGCCACTCACTCAAGTCGTACACAGCTGAACTAAACCTCGGGGCATTCCAGCTGCTGCTGGAGAGTTCCTTACAAAGCAGCTGCCTGCAGTTCCGAAGAAGCACATGGCTTTTCACACAGCCCCACTTTTCAACCAGTTTGGAGACTATCTGAGTCAGGGTCCAACATGGCCCAACTCCTCCCTTCTCCAGGTGCCACCTGGCACCCCAATTTCTTTGGTGCTGGTGTCCACAGTCCCACTGGATTTGTACCACCTCTGTGTGTCTCCCACTTCATCTCTATTTCCCCCAGTGACTTCCAGCATCCAGGCCCCTACTGGTGCTTGACTGCCCTACCTGTTCTGGTAGGGGATGTAGCTGGTAATCTAACTCTCCTCCCTGTATCCTATGGCAGGTGCCGAGCCAGGGGCCACAGCAGCCTTGGTCCTGGTGCAGATCCCAGGGACCTTACTGTCCCAGCATAATCTCCTCACCGTAGGTGTTTCAATGTCCTCTGTAACTTTTTGCCCCCAAACTTCATATAAGCTGGGATTCCATTGGCTGTTCACTCTGTTCCTCAAAAGATTGGTTAGGTGTTCCAGCTGGGTACAGAGAGAACTGGGCACCACTTCTACCTACCTTGCCACCATCTTTCAACCCCCCTGTTTCTTTTAAATTTCAGGAGTTTCTTTTTTTTTATTTTTAAAAAGCTGTACTGTGTAAACATGAGTGCATTGGTAACTTAGATAGTTAAAAACTCACTTATGAGAAAAAAGAATCAGATGGATTGGTATAATAACATTTAGCCTAACTACTTAGTATTCCCTAAAGTTGGTGTGCTGATATGAATGTAAGAACAAATGTGATGGTAAACTATTAAAGATTATTAAGCATGACAAGTGTAAAATTACTTCTGTAATGCATATTTTCCCTCAGAATAAAAGTTATCTTGAATGCCCAAAGCTTAATGCATTAATAAAAACACATCCATCTTAAACATTAACTGCTGCAATCTGGGCATATTCTCTGTGCCTACTCTTTGGAGTAAAACTCACATTGACCCAGCTGTGTTCCAGGTATGAAGAAGGCAGGTTTGAAGAGCTTCCAAAAAGTTTGCTGAAGACAAGCCTGATTCTTCACAGAGGATTAGGAATTGCTTGTATAGCCCATTGTGGGACCTGTATGTTGGGTATTATGAAGGATAATCAAAATAGCACTCTCTAAAAGTAGGATATAGTTGTATAGCCAGATACTTACTGCTATCCTCATTTTCAAAGGATGCATGAAAAAAGATTTCCACATTACAAGGATGAATTCTCAGAGGGGAAAATGTTTCCAGGAGAATGGAAATCCAGGAGAAATTTAAGTTGAATGTCTTTTCTTGACCACATATTTGTGACCAAGTTCAACAATCTGACTCTTGATTACCACCCCCTTTCTATTGTTCTTTAATCTACTATAGTGCTAGTAAGTAAAAGTGACAGGGAAACAGATTTTTTTTAAGATTTTATTTATTTTTAGAGAGAGGAGAAGGGAGGGAGAAAGAGAGGGAGAAACAGCAATGTATGGTTGCCTCTCACATGGCCCTCACTGGGGACCTGGCCCGCAACCCAGGCATGTGCCCTGACTGGGAATCGAACTGGGACTGTCTGGTTCCCAGCCCATGCTTAATCCACTGAGCTACACCAGCCAGGGGGAAGGGAAACAGATTTTACCTTGAGATAAGGTAGAACTCCCTGGTGAAGATAATTGTTGATCATTGAAATTTGCTCCTCAGAAATAGAGATATTATTAATCATTAGAAAAATACAAATTGGGCAAAATTGGTAAAAAAAAAAAGAGTAATAGGATCAGGTACAATGTTATCGGAGATTTTAATTATCTCAAGTAAATGCCACAGCCACCCTGGGTGGTAAATATAATTATCCTTAGCTTATAAATGAGCAACCTGGGGTGCAGAGTAGTGAAATGACTTTCTCCAAGTCCCACAATAACCAGGAAATGTATTTGAGGCCAGCTCTGTCACACTCCAAGATATATTTTCCTCCACTGCACAGATGTGTTACATATAGTAGTTATGATATCAAACAAGGCTATACATGACTAATTGGAGCTTCTTGCAACTTATTAATGTGGGATTTATATCGTGCTGACCCTCAGTTCCAGTTTCTATATAATCTCAGAGTCCCCCCACCCATTTTACCTTTATACATTGTATTCTATGCCTCCTTAGTTTCTGCTCATGAAACTATGGCTTTTTTTGTTTCTTAATCACATCAGACAAGATGCAAAGATCTCTCCACTCTGTTTTCCAAAACATATCAGGCCAAGTCCCACTCAGAATTTGCTACGTACTTCCATTTTACCTGATACTTCATGCTTCTCCTACACTTCTTTGGAATTTCAGTTCAGCCCACCTCCCACCATTCCCACTCTCTTACAAGACAGGTTGCTGAACTAGTATGTATTCTTTAGACCTCTTGAAATCTGAGGATAAGATAATTTTCTTTATCTCTTCATAAAAATTATCTCTTAATCAGAAGCTGAAGTCATCAGAGTTTGTGATGTGAAAGCAAGCAAAAAATAATGTTTGCTATTTTACAGCAATAATTCTGGCATCAGTTTGGCAAAGGGAATAACATAGATATGACAAGCCAATAAAACAAGTTAAGTTCATTTTAATAGTCCAGAGGGGAAAAAATGAAAAAGCTTAAGTCAATTTACTGGTTGGGTTCTTAGTCTTCAAACAATTATGTGGGCCTATTTGATAGTCAGCCTTTTCTCTGCCCTTCATCTTGCCCTTCATCCTCCCCAGGGATGTGATGAGGTTCTGGAGAGGTTAATGAACTAATAGTCACCACCAGAATATGTCCTGTGGCAATAGAAATTGAAAAGATTGAAATCTGCCATAGAGATTGTTGCTGGGAGAAAGCCAAGAAAAGGGAAGCAAGTTTAGATCCATAAAGAGAGATGAAGATTGAAAAGAAGACAATAAATGAAATGGAGAAATAGTACAAGATTGTGCAACAAAAGGCAGAATAAAATGACAGGCAGTATTTAGTGAATGCACCAAATCATAGTCCTCAAAATAGAACAAAAATTCATTAGGGGTTTGAATTTAAAATACAGGTCTAAGGACTTTGATACTCTAGTTGTCTTTTCAGGCATTAATAGAAAGGTACAAGCAATTAATAACAGTCTGTTCTATATTAAAATCCATGTTTCTTGTAATAAATGTGTAGACTAAAGTGTGGGGAAAGCATCTAAAATCCAATGTTTTGTTAGGGAGATAATCTACCTCATGAAATCCAAAGAATGTACACCACCAAGGCAGAATAAAGTTACAGCCCCCAGTGACCTTTGACCAGGTGAGACCAAGGTCAAAGATGAAGGAATAAAAATAATATATGCGATAGAACCATAAGACTAAAGGCAAAGGAAATATATATATATATATATATATATATGCATACATACACACACGCACACATGCACGCACACACACATATATATATACATATATATATATATACTAAATTTCAAATTTCAAGGGTATATATATATATATATATATATATAGAGAGAGAGAGAGAGAGATTAATAGATCAAAGACATGTAGGACAGGCCTAGGAAAAATATCATAACATCAGAGCAATGACTTCACTATATAGACAGAAAAAGAGGTAAGGGAGAATGTTTCAAAGTCCTGTGGCATAACCTCTCATAAAAATCTCTCCATTTCCCTCCTCTCCAACCCCACTGCAATAGCTACCCTCCTATTTTCCTCCTAGATGGTCACATCAAATTCCTCACTGTCATCCCTGTCTCTACTTTCACCCTCCTTTTGCAGTTCACACTATAGCTAGAGAGATATCCCAAAGACAAATAAAGGCAACATGAACAAAATGATAAACTGAGTTCACATATTTTTCTTGTTGGTTTTGCTATTATCTTAACACAACAATAATAAACAGGCACAAGTTGTTGTACCTATAAAATCAAAGAAAATGGACCAAACAATCTACAAGAGAATTCTATAACTTTCTGAAAGCTGAAAAGTAAATGGAAGAATACTGATTGATGAAACACCAGAATCAGTCTCATTCTCAAACATTCCTAGAGGGAAAGAATGCTGAAATGAGTCAGGCTTTAAACAGAACCCTGAGGAGAGATTTCAGTCTTGGTAAGTATAGACATCATAGAAAACAATAAAGAGAAATTGAGATTTGTTAAAACAGTGGTATTGAAGACCTTTATATCAAGGAATAAACTATACTGTTCTTCTGGGTAAGTGAAGAGAAACACTTACTCTCAGAAAAAAAGTAAAGTACTAATTTTTAAAATATTTAAATGAATTATTTAGATGAAACTAAAGCATATAATGTAGAAAACATTCTAGGCTGAAATCAACTTTTTGATAGACCATTAATATATATATCAGGAAAATCAAGAAGTATCACATATCTGAGGAAAAATTGTACCAAGACAAATTAGAAAAAACGTACATTAATAAATAGGTTGAATTCTAATTATAATTTTTTGCTTTCATCCCTGGCTGGTGTGGCTCAGTGGATTGAGCGCCAGCCTGTGAACCAAAATGTCACAGCTTCTACTCCTAGTTAGGGCAAATGGCTGGGTTGTGGGCGAGGTCTCTAGATGGGGGTGTGCGAGAGGCAACCAACTGAAGTATCTCTCACACATTGATGTTTCTCTTACTCTCTTTCTCCCTCCCTTTCAATCTCTTTAAAATAAATAAATAAATAAAATCTTTTTTAAAAAGGCAAACTGAGAAACATGAGGGGCAGGGTTGGAAGAGCAAGAGACTGGCCGAAGCTTTTTTCATTATACCCACTCAGAAATGAAGGGAAAGTGTGTGTTGAAAGGTAGAGGAAATTGAGTTTGATATATATTATTTAAAGTTAAATAGTTAATTAAGATAAAACTAGTAACAGTGGCATGCTTTTCAAAATTTAGAGCACAGTAGAGAGATAAATGTGGCACTATCATTTGCAGAACATAATTTGTAATACACCAAGTTGACAAATCCTAAAATAATGATATAGGCACATTATTTAGCGATAAGTAGGTAAACACCAGAGAGGTCAAGAAGGAGGGAAGGAAGGAGAGAGAAAAGGACAGAGAAAGGGAGAAGAGAGAGAGGAGAAGGGAGGAGAAGGGAGGGGAGGGAAGGGGAGGAGAGAAAAGGAAGAAAAGAAGGGGTGGTGGGAGGAAAGGGGAAGAACAGAAAGAAATCTAAATGCAGAACTAATTAAAACTTGTTTTTCGGTGTTATCTGGGAGGATGAAGGCCTGTCATCCTGATATCCTGGGGATAGTGGATGAAGAAATGTTTGAAACAATGAACTTTTGATTTGCACTTTAAACACACCTTTTCAAATTTATTTTTGTCGCAGATCCTGTCCTGCAGAAATCTGTATGCTTTGGCAGGCATGTAAATAAATTCACATGGAGTATACTGGACTAGAAGAGCCAGGACTAAGCAACCCCCCTCTGAACTCAGAGAGAGGCCCCTAACGTAGCCCTGACAGGCTTTTATTGTTGTTCTTGGGTACATTACATCAGAATGGTACTCATTAACTATGCGTAGACTGTAGGTTCCCTTTAGGTGGTAGACAGCCAGGAAGGCACTTCAAAGGAGAGGTATGCAAATGGAGAGACAACAGGTTTGGGCTGAACTTGAAAGGATTAGCAGCACCGGTCTAAGGAAGCTAGGCATTCATTAGCATATGTTCTTTTGATCCAGGGTGATAGAGATTTTTAGCAGGAGAAAGCTTTAACTCTAAGAAATAGGCTATCCTGATTTCCCACAGGAAATCCCACTGTCACACACGTGGGGCCTACTTGCCATCCCATGTTCCACTGGAGTTTCTTTTAGACGTGAAACGTTAGGGTTACATTTCCCATGGTGAGAGTCACGGATCTCCTTCATATTTTAAAAGTTTAACATATAACATGAATAAAAATGAGTATTCATTTTTTGGCAGGTGGAGAGCAGTGTGGGAGGAGGTAAGGAGTAAGGAACCAGTTGGGATTTAAGCTAAATTTTCTGTGCCAGCACACTGAATTAGTGCCACAAGTGATAAAAGAGGCCTGGTATTCAGATTCCTATTTCTGTGTTCTGTATACCCCATGCACTGCTTCCCATTGATTTAGAATTATATGATTTTGGAAAGTAGTCCAAGTACTTTTTATATGAATGATTAACATTTAAAAATAGTGCCAATTCATTTTGTAAGTCATAACCAAATGGCACTCTCTTACACACTGTGACCTGTGGCTGAGGGATGTCAGGGTTTGTGGAGCCTTTGGATGAGGTTGCAATGGTCGACCGTCTCTTATTCTTGTTCCATTAAGCTCATTAATTTCTGAACACTCTTTATATTAACACTTATAGGGTGCCACAATATTTAGTTCACGTTTGGTTTCAAGCTGATATTTACCTCACACTGAAATTAATGAACATTCAGAGACAGGTCCACAAATGCATGAATCCCTTAAAAATGAAAAGTGCTTTAGAGTCCAGAGAAGGGTTACATTATCTTTTGCACAAAAGGTCTGGTTTATGCAATATGCATTCAATCAGATAAATAGCATACTGTCAAGGGATCATTGGGCTGGATTGTCTGTTTGGAGTAGAAACTTCTCCATTCCTCCTCAGTGGTCTTTTAGAAGATTATAGGGTTCAGGGTGTATACAATAACATCACCCATCCTAACTAAGGAGTAATCTTTATCTCTCACTTTCAAAATTCACTGACTATGTAGCAAATAAAATTTTTGTAGAAGTTTTGCGGTGATTGAAACTGTTTTCTTTGTTAATTTGGTCTAAATTTGTCACTAGTAGAAATACAACCTCTTGTATTTCTTACACTTTCCAGAGATTTTAACATCCAATATCTTGCTAATGTTTAGGTTTGTACCAATGCAACAAGTTCAGAAGGGAAGATATCCACCCCATTTAAAAAAAGAAGAAACTGAGTAATAGTTGCAGGACTATGGTGAGCATTTTTATGAAATATTCCAATGTCTTCTTTCATTCTTTGAAATGAAACACAGGGCTGAGGAATCGCTTTGAGCAGTGTCTTGCTTATTTAGTGGTTGCTATCTGGAAAGTAAACCATTGAGGTGTTCTTGGTCTTCTTCAGCTTATGTTTAACAATATTTACTTACCTGATCTACTTACCTTGAAGTGCATTTGGAATCACACTGAGAATGTTAACATTCAGTCATTGACTTGAGTCCAGGATTCCAAGCAGAGTCCTCATGAAGCAGAGAATGTCTTTCCTGATCAGTGCATAAGGAAAACAATGTTTGCTTTGATCGAAACACAACAAGAGCACATCTAAATCAATATGTAGTAAATTTAACACCACAGGCTGGTGAAATCACAAACAAAGAGAATGTTAATGACAGAAGAAGAAAAAAGACATGTTTATTATGGAAAAGTTATGATGAAAGACCTGCTTAGTTCTCTAAGAAAAGGCAAAGGATAGCATTACCTGTGATCTTAAATTTTGTTGTTGATTCTTTTCATAAAATTCTAAAACATAATATTTAGCTCATCAGGTTTTGAAATCTGAAAGAAATAGTATATACCCTGTCTTTAGTCAACAAATATGACAGTTTACACATATCTAAAATATGTTTTAAAAGTACACTTAAATATATACACATTCTCAATGTATTTAAAAATATATGTAAAAATTGCCAAACAACACATAAGAGAAAAAAACAATACAATGAATCCCAATTAACTTATCAACTAAATATAAAATAAAGATCTCAATTTTAGTATTTTTGCTTTATATAGTATTTTGCTTTTCTATTTCCATTATTTTATTTTTGAGAAAGTATTTAAAACACAGACAAAAATCTATCACTACTAAATGTTTCAGTAAAAACATTTTTAAAAGCATAAACTCTTACAAAGCCACAATGCCATTATTTTCCTGATATAATTAAATATAATTTTCTGATGTCATCTCATATTTAGTACATAAAAAAGCCTTGAAATATATTCTTATATTTAATGTTTCAAAAATAATTATACAAAAATTTCAAATGATAATAAAAATAGTTTGAATAAAAACAAATAAAATAATATATTAATTTTTAAACGGTATCATCAAATGATCAGTTCCTGCAAATATTAATATCTAATTAAAATAGCATTAAGTAAATATTAATGTTATTAAATTAAGGCTTATTTTATTGAGGTAACAAATTTTAATACTTGTTTAAAAACAAAATATTTATAGTATTTAACCTTGGTAAAGCTTGGGATAGTTAAATACAGTTTTCCATTGGCAAAAATGTAGTAAATCAGACCAACTGTGTTAGATACTAGAGTATTATGATAGGTAATGGAAGTCAAAAGACAATGTTTTTAAGTCAGTCCCATTTTTTTTTTTTTTAGGAAACTCCGTACTCTTTTCCACAGAGGCTGCACCAATCTGCATTCCCACCAACAGTGCACAAGGGTTCCCTTTTCTCCACATCTTCACTCACACATGTTTGTTGATTTATTCATATTAACCATTCTGACAGGTGTGAGGTGATATCTCATTGTAGTTTTAATTTGCATTTCTCTGATTACTTAGGGATTCCACTTCTGGGTATATATTTGAAGAAACCCAAAATACTAATTTTAAAAAATGTATGCACCTCTATGTTCATTTCAGTGTTATTCACACTTGCCAAAATTTGGAATTAGCCCACATGTCCATCAGTAGATGAGTGGAAAACTAAGCTGTGGTAAATTTACCTAATGAAATACTACTCATCCCTAAAAAAGAAAGAAATATTACCTTTTGTAAGAACACATATAAACCTGAAATGTATTATGCTAAGCAAAATAAGCCAGTCTGAGAAAGAAAAGTACCATATGATTTGACTCATACAATCTATTGAACAAAATAAACTAACATACAAAAGAGAAACAGACTCATAGATACAAAGAACAGATTGACAGGTATCAAAGGAGAGAAGGTTTGGGGAACTGGGTGAAAAATGTAAAGGGATTAACCAAAAAAACAAATGTCAACAACAACAAAAATCTCATAGACACAGACAACAGTGTGATGATTACCACAGGAAAAGAGGGATGAAGGGGAGTAGAAGAGGATGAAGGGGGTAAATGGAGATAAAAAGAGGCTCTACTTAGGCTGGTGAGTACACAATATAACACATAGATGATGTATTATAGAATTTTACACCTGAAACATATATAATTTTTTTTAACCAGTGTCAGCCAAAAACATTCAGCAATTATTTATTTAAAGACAATGTTTGTGACAGGAATTCTTTTCATCCGCATGATAAAAACGTAACCCCCTGGGAATTTCCACGTCTCGAGCTCAGCTCCGTGGAAATTAACACTACCGTGCGGGCCGGCGTAAAAATCATGCTCTTGGAAAAAGGAATTCCTTTAAGGGAAATTGGATTAACTTACTTCCTAGGACTTATTAACTTGTTGGCACCCTTCCCCCAGAACCAAGGGATTATGCTAATGGTTGCCCGGAACATCTTGCATAGCTAATGAATAGCCATTCCCATTTTGCTGTATCCGGAGCTTCCCAATAAAAACCCGGCTAAGCCACGCTCGAGGCTTTTTTCCTGGGATGAGAGGAATCAAGCCACGTGGTCCCGGATTCCTCCCCACCACCCCCCTACCGTGTGTCTCAGTGTGAGATTTTTTCACGCATTCGGTCACGGTCACCCACGGGTTTCGGCTGGGACGAAATCCCCACGACAAATGTTCTTCCACTTGAACATCATGGAATCACTCTTGGAGATCTATTCTAAGAACAGAATTCAGACAAAATGAAATAACTTGTATGTACATAGATTTTTCCAGCAGGGTAATTTTTAAAGGCAAATATATAATGTTAAAAATGGGTAAACTTAGAGTATTACACATAAGTCTTAATATAAGACTTAATAAATATCCTGTATTAAATTCAAGGTGGCATCATGTAGTCATTAAAATGATTAATATATGATTAAAATTCAACATAGAAAATTTAAAATATATATTGTAAGTGAAAAGCTCCCACAAAACTATACATTTTAACTGTAACAAAACTATGTAGGAACATAGACCATTGAAAGAAAACACAAAGAAATGAAAAAAGAGAGAGAGAAAAGATGGCAGAGGAATGAATGAGGTTAGCCTCACTAACCTCCTCCCAGGAACAATCTGAAATTACAACTAAATTGTGGAGAAATCACCCAGAACAAACAACTGAACAATAGCAAAAGAAAAGCCTTATAACCTCGGACAGAAGAATCATCTTCAGCACTAACTGACTGACAGTTACCTGGAGCTCCAGCAAAGGTGGGGGTAGAGTGGACTAGAGACACCTGAGGAGAGAATGGGGACGGAAGCTTTGGGGAGAGAGCTAAGAGATTAGATACTAGGATTCCAGTGCTGAGTCATCACCCATTCCACAGAAGCCATAGGGCTCAGGCAGACTGCTCCTCTCCTAACAGTAGCAGCCTGAGGGGAAACAACAGCCCCAACCCCAGGAGAGAATCTGCCCTGGCTCTGTGATGCTTAACACTGATTTCCAAATGCCAAGGGACCATATTAATGACTGAAAAAGACATCCACAGACAGTAGATACCTGGCAAAGCATTGGGGCAAGTGGACTAGAGATGCTTGAGGAAAGATTGGGGATGGAGGCTTTGGGGAGAGTACTGAGAGAGTAGCTGCTGGGATGCTGGTGCTGAGTCATACCGTACAGCAGCAGCCATCCTGCTCAGGCAATCCACTCCTCTCAGAGTGACAACAGCCTAAGGGGATGCAATAGTCCCAAGCCCAGGAGGGATTCTGCCATGCTCTATGGAGCTTAAACCAGACTGCTGAGTGCAGCATGACTAGATTAACAGCTGAAGGAGACAGTCACAAAAGGCAAATACCTGACAGTCTCAGTACAGGCTGCCAAATGTCAGATGGGGTCAACATCTGACATCACCAGAGGCAGATGTAGAAAAAAAAAAGTGGTATATACTAGAGGCTACCAAGATGAAATCAACTGTGGTCTTCTCCATGATCAGTGATATGTTCCTTCCTGAATAGCTTTTTAACATTCATTTCTTGTCCAGCAAGTTTTTGCATATTAAGTCACTACATTTTATATGATAGTTTATTTCTCTCCTTTCTTATACTAGTATTAATCTTTTTATACCCTTATTGATACTGGTTCACTTGCTGTTGATAGTGGGATTGTGGAGGGAAAATATTTTTGCTGATGTGGGTTTGTTCCCTAAGCTTTATGGTTTTGTTTTGGCAGCACTTGCAAAATAGCATATAAGATGTGGTGTGTGGAGTAACCCTCAATCATCCAGCTGGAGGGAAGGATCCACCAAAGAGCACCCCAACAGAAATCAAAACCCAATTACATCAAAAGAGCCAACATAAATGTCATAAAGGGAATTCCAAGAGCATAAGTTCAGGACATTAAGGAGACTGCACCACAGAATCTCACAGGTGTCCTACTATAGAAGTTCACACCAAAAACACAGGCAGTCAAAACAGATTAGTTTAAGAAGCAGAAGCTAACAAGAAGAATCTCACAAACAATGGGGAGAAAAAGAAACAAGCTGCAAATTAAAGAAAAGGAAGAAGCCTCAGAAACAATGCTAAACGAAATAGAGGGAAGTCAACTATCAGATATTGAGTTCAAAACAATGGTTATAAGGAAGCCCAATGAGCTCACTGAGAATTACCAAAACTTAAAATGAAGCTAAAAGGAATTTACTGTGAATTACAAAAGCATGAAAAAGGACACAGAAACTATCAACAACAGCCAAAAGGAAATGAGAATACAATTGAATCAAAAGCACACTAGATGAAGCAGAGGATTGAAACAGTGAGGTAGAGGATGAGGTAGAAAAAAACACCCAGAAAGAGTAAGAAAAGGAAAAAAGGCACAAAAAGAATGAAGAGGGTTTAAGAGAACTACAGGACAACATGAAATGTAATAATGTCCTTATAAGAGGGGTACAAGAAGGAGAAGAAGAGGAGCAAGAAACAGAAAACCAATTTGAATTGCTGGGTTGAAAGGCAGTTCCATTTTCATTTTTCTGAGGAAGTTCCATAGAATCCTGAAAACCAATTCAAAAGAACCTTTGCACTCCTATGTTCATAGCAGCGCAATTCACAATAGCTAAGTGCTGGAAACAACCTAGGTGCCCATCTACAAATGAATGGATCAAGAAACTATGGTACATTTACACAATGGAATTCTACG
>PVJI01020664.1:0-28569 GCA_004026765.1 Micronycteris hirsuta | reverse complement strand
GTTGCCCATAAAAGGCATATAGCCCCTAGAGCAAGAGGACCAATCAGTAAGACCCACGACTCCACCGAGCTTCTCCAGCAACGCCCCTCAGCCAACCAGTATACATACCCGCGATCCTTAAATAAAATTTGCAGCTTGATCAGAATCTTGTCTTGCTGCCATTCTTCGCGCCTCCTGTCCCTCTCACTCCTTCACTAACAGGTCTACCCCAGTTGACTGCCCTGCTGGTCGGGGTATCCCCATAGAAACTTAGGATGTGCTCCCCAGGCAGGTGTATGTCTTTTAATGTATCTATTTTCTTTCTAACAGGGCATGTTATTGATCCGTTTTGGCATATGCTCAAATGGAATTGAAATGATGTAAATATAGACTCTGAGAAATACTTGTCTCATTATAAAACAGGAAAATGGACAATATACAAAAAATAACCATCTAGTGAATTTATAGGTTTATCCAGATTAAACCAAACCCCAAGGACCTCAGCATGAAGCCTCTCTTTTTACTTCCTGAAGCAAAGTAGACCCTGCATTAACTGGAGCATATACAGACCTTTTTATTGTGTTTATTCGGCACACATCAATGCTAAAACACTCAGAGCCTTTTCTACACCTGTCTCAGCCACAGAACATCAGCACCTTTGTGTTACAGGGCAATCTATGCTTTGGCTTTCTTTTACCATAATGTTAATCACTGGAAAGCAGGCAGAGCCTATAACCAATACCTGGTGTGAAGTACATGCTCAATAAATGGTTGTTCAAAGAAATAAGTTAATATGCTGTGGCTGCCATTCTTTCATTGTCTTCCCAGGTGCTCTTTTCATCATGCTGCTCAGCCTGTCCATTGGCCCTGCCTGTCATCCTTGACCCAAGAGGGCAGTATGCCCAGGACCCTCTCTGTGTGGATGTAAAGCTTTTTGGATTTGAGCCCTAGTAGATGCCTTAGGCCAAGCCCTTGAGCTGATACCCCCATCCAGAACCTCTGTACTTGCCCTTCTGAAATGACTCTTCTTTGGGCCATTGCTCATTGTTTGGCTCACTCAACCAATCCTCTTCCCAAATGATCCCAAATATCAGGCACATTTTCACTGCCAGGCTTCTGGCCAGCTAACAGAATTCTTTTCTCATGGCAGCTTTATGACATTCGCTAACAATCCTGTCTTCTTTCTGGCTCATCATGCTTTTTGAACTCTTAAAGATAGTTTCCTCTTTCCTCTTCATGTCTCCACTCTTTATCTGCTTTTCTTTCACTAGTAGCCTTTAAATCAAGTCACCATACTGCTCGATACCAGACTTTTCTACCTCATGTCTAGGGTTACCAAAAATCTCTCAGGAAGGAATTCCTTCAAAGTACTGTTCTCCTGGTCTTCATTTCCTTCACAGCATACTTTTTCCATGTTTACATTTCATGTAGTTGGCTATGGTGTGGTCCACCACCATATAGCATACTCTTAGTTTTGGTGAAGGCTGGTTTGACTTGACTTATTCTCCAAAGATTTCTTACTTCTTGCCTTTAAGCAGGTTCTAATAGCATCTTGAAAAAAAAGATCTTATTTAACTGGACTACTACCCCTTCCCAAATTCTTCCTGTCATGGCTCAGAAGGGAACAAAATCTCACTCACACCCTCCTCAAGCCCATGAAATCTGGTTTCTTTCCCCAGCACTCTTTGGAGACAGCTCTAAGGGCCCAAGGGGCCAACTCCTGGCCAAATCCAATGGCCAGTTCTATATTTTCCTTTGTTGACTGCAGAGCTATTTGTCACTTGCCCTTCTGAGCTTCTCTCACCCCTGCCACTGTGTCTTCCATCCCCTATCACTTCTCCTGGTGTCTTCCTTACACCTTGGACTATTTTCTTACAAATTCTCTGACTCCTAAACTTAATCTCTGTCTCAGTCTGTGGCTACATCCTCTGCTCCCATGAAGGACTTTGTTATTTCTACTATCTTTATTCATTTACTCATTCTTTCTTTTATTCAAAAATTTATTGGGTGGACCTTCTATATGACAGGCAATGAGAATACATTGGTGAACAAGGGGAACAGTGTACTGTAGTGTTTAAGAGCTTGGATTTGGGAGTTCAAATCCAAGCTCTGCCATTTACTAGCTATGTGACCTTGGTCAAGTTATTTAACCTCTCTCTGCCTCAGCCCTATCATCTGTGTAGTGGTAATAACAATAGTTCCTCATAGGACTGTTATGAGGATTAAATGAATTAATATTTAAAAAGAGTTTATAGGAGTGCTTAGCACAGAGTAAGCTCTATATAAGTGTTAAATAAGAGCAAGAATAGATATAGTTCGTGCTCTTGTAGATTACATTCTAGTAGGAAAAATAACCAAGATTAGATGCTATGTGATATAAGTGCTATGAGAGAAGAAATACATGGTGTTATGGGAGCACTGAGAAAAAGCATATGTTCTAGAGGGAGTGCAGAGGTCAGGGGGATGTGCAGAGGTTGCCTGAAGGATATGACTTTGAAGCCTTCACTCACAGGAAATGTAGGAAGTAGCCTGGTAAAGGAGACCTGGTAGGGGTGAAGAACGATGTGGAGTAGGAGGGAGATTATTCTAGACAAGAAATGGTGAGGTGGGTGAGGTGAAGGACATTGAAAGAGACCCATTAGAAAAAAGGGAAGTTCTTCCCTGGCTAGGTAACTCAGTTGGTTAGAGCATTGTCTGGATATGACAAGGTTGCAGGTTTGATCTCAGGTCAGGGCACATAAAGGAAGCAACCAATGAATGCATAAACAAATGGAACAACAAATCTATGTTCCTCTCTCTTTCTCTCTACCTTCCTCTCTTGCTCCAAAAAAATCAATAAAATTTTTTTTAAAAAGGAAAGTTCTGTCTTTCTGAATGAAATCTTACCATTTTCAACAACAACATGAATGGACCTATAGGGTATTATGCTAAGTGAAGTAAGTCAGAGAAAGACAAATGCCATATGATTTCACTTATATGTGGAATCTAAAACACAAAATAAATGAACAACAAAATAACCTCAGAAACAAATTCATAGATGCAGAGAACAAACTGACAGTTGCCAAGTGGGAGGGAAGCTAGGGGGCAGGATGAAAAAAGTGAAGGGATTAAAAAGTACAAATTATAGTTACACAATAGTCACAGGGATGTAAAGTACAGCATAGGGAATACAATCAATAATATTATAAAAACTATGTATGGGGCCAGGTGGGTATTTAAAATATCAGAAGAATCATTTTGTAAGTTATATAACTATCCACTACTATGCTGTACACCTGAAATTAATATAATGTTGAATGTCAACTATAACTGGAAATTTTTTAAAAACTTTTTTTAAAGTTGTAACTATTCTGCTGCTTTCAAGTTTGATCAAAGTATTCTTTATGAATTCTAGGTGTCTTGTCATGGTTTAAGAAGTCCTCCTTGATCTATGGTTATTAAAATGTTTATATTTCTCCTAATACATTGATTTTATTTTTTAAATGTTTAAATCTTTACTCCAAAGGAGAAAATACATTAGCAACAAAATGGATTAAAAGTTATGTGTTTCAAAGGGTAGTGATCAAGTAAATTATAGTATATACAGACATACCATGGAGTCATTAAGATGGATATGGTAGATCTTTAAAGCACTGACATGAAAAGATGTTCCCCATAGTAAGAGAAAAAGAGAGAAGGCATAGTATGATTTTATTTGGTATATATGCATAGTGTCTAGAATTATATATATCATAACATTAAGAGAAGCTTTCTCTGGGAGGTAGGTAAATCTATGAACTTTAATTTTCTCTTTTATAGTTAAAAATGTTTAAATGCTGTCAGTAGAGAAAGATTTTCCATTTGAAAAGCATTGAATAAATGATGTAAATGTTAGAAATGTGCTACACATGGATAAAAGAGAAAAGAAACAACATGGGGGAAATAGTGAGAAAGCAGTTAGAAATCTATAGTTGACATCAGTTCACATCGGTTAACTGTGAGAACTGACAAAGAGATATAATTAGACTTAATGTCATATGGAAAACAAATACACGGACTGTTTCTCTATGTTTAACGTAGCTCAAATAGAACAATACTTAATTGTTCTTCAGAAAACGTGTGGTAAATTAAAATTCTGATTAATCAACTCTATTCTAATAAGCTACTGAAACAATGAGACATTTTAGAAAACATAGTATTTTCAATTAAAAGAGAAGAAAAATCTTCAGTGCCCCCACATCACTTAAGACTATGTTTCCCAAAATTGCTTGAACATCAAAATCGCCCCAGGCATTGCTAAAAGAATAGATTTTTCAGGAGCCCAAATGTTACTATAACCCAAAATCTAAATCCTCACTAAAGGGGTCTGGCCTCAATATTTTTAACAAGCTCTCAGGTAATTCTCCTAATCAGACAAATTTAGAAAACGAAATCTGTAACTTACGGATATAAATATAAACTCTTTATCTGGACATTTAAATTTTCTATGACTCCTGTCAGCATTTGCAACTTCCTGTGAGGTATAATGCTGCATTGTTCCAGTTGTCAGAACATGTTGGATATCACTGTGTTGCGACCCTTCAAGGCCAGGCAGGTTCATGTTATTCGTGCAGACAGAAAAATATTCATGGAGCCATTGGGATGTCTGGCATGCCTTTATTCATGGGTGGACGAGCCACGCATGCTGCAAGCTGTGTGTCTATGTGCATGTCTCTGAGTGGCACATGTCATGGCCCTTGCTCCCCAGCGTGGCACCCATCATGGCACCTGTCCCCTTTTGTGTGTCTCTCATCATTGCCCCCATTAGGGAGTCCCTACCTGTTTAAGTACTAGAGGGGAACAAAGCCAGAAAACTGTCACAACATTACATAACATAGCATAATTCTGCTCATGTGAGCCCACTTCATGTTAGGGGAACAGTTTATCAGACCCAGTCTCAAGGCTATGAGAACACTAGGTATCAGGCCCCTCCAAGGCTGTGGGAACACTGCTTCCCTTAGTTACCCAGACACCTGGGTGAGGAAGACAGACTGCCTCCACTTAGGAAGAATTTTAAACACTGAGATAGAATTCACACATCATAAATTCATCCTTTTAAAGTGAACCATTCGGTGGCTTTAAGAACATTCACAAGTTTGTACAACCATCACCACTCTAATTCCAGAACACTTTATCATCTCCAAAAGGAAAGTCATGGCTATTAGCAGTTATTCCCTCTTTCCAACCAATCCTACCAGCCCTGACAACCACGAAGTTCTGGCTCTATGGATTTGCCTATATTGGACATTTCATATGAATGGAATCCTATACTGTTCAGCCTTTTGACTTTTTTCACTTTATATAATGTTTTCAAGGTCCATCCATGCTGTAACATGTATTAATATTTCATTTCTTTACATGGATGAATATTACTTCATTGTATGGATGTAACACATTTTCACTATCCATTTATCAGTTGATGGATACATGGATTATTTACACTTTTTGTCTATTATAAATAATGCTTCTATGAATAGTCATGTCTGAGAAGCTTTTAAAACTACCAAATTCCCAGGTCTCACCTCAGACCATTAGCATAAAAGTGTCTGAGGGGTGGGGAATACGTGGCGCCTGGACATTCTTCTTTAAAAATTAAGTTTACCAGGTGATTCAAATCAACAGCCAGAATTGAGAATCATTGGGCTCCCTAAGGGAGTGATCTTAAAATATTGTACCTAAACCAGCAGTATTGTCCAGGACTTGTAAGTAATACAAATTTTTAAGCCCCACCCCACATTTACCCAATGAGAATATCTGGGGGAAGCACCTACCAACAGTACTTTAACAAGTTCTCCAGGCAATTCTGATGCATATTCCAGTTCAAGAACAATTGTGGATCACATAACCATCTTAAAATCCCCCAAATTCTGAATTTCAGAAAACATTTGGTGCCTTCCATGTCCAGAAAGATGGAGTAGATGTGCTTTCTCCTATCCTTCCTGTTAAGTACCGCTAAAAACTCTGAACATTATCGATAAAACAAACCCAGAAGACACTGAAGAGTAGAGAGAAAGAGGTAGGTGGAGTAGGAAACTCTGGACACAAGGAACCAAACAATGGTGGAGTCTCTGTTTCCTTTTGCTTCCTATATCCTAGAATGGGTGGTGGAGAAGCTGGCAAATCAAAATGCCAAAGGTACAGACAGACTAGTCCCAAGGAAAGCCTGCTCTCTCTAGCCAAATGACAAAGAGAAGGGCAGCCTAGCAAGACAGAAACCTTTTAGACAATAACTGTCCTACTCTAGTCAAACCCCACAGAAAATATTCCCCAACACAAGCATGCTAGTGAAGTCTTAGTGTGGAACATAGACTTCCACTTTTAACAGGCTGTAACAAGGTGTCCTGATCCCCTGGCTAGGGTGGGGTCAGAGGAAGTCGAGTGAAGAATCATGACTTCATCATTGTCCAAGGTCACCCAACATCACCCGTACTTCCCTAACATCAATGAAGGCCATGAAAGAGCAATAACAAGGTACTTGAACTTCTCCCAAGCTGATATCACTGGAGACCATACAAAAAGCCAGAATTACCAACCCTGTGTAATTGTAATGAGCCACCCCAGGTGTCAATGAAGACCAAGTGTAGAGAACATAGACTTCTACATCTACCTGTCAGTAGGGAGGCAATGTTTTCCCCTTACCCTGCGAGATCAGTGTCAGGAAAAAAAAAAAACCCCAGCTAAATCAGAAGGTTTAAATAAGAGCCAGAATCTTGCAACATAATGTAAAATGCCCCAGTTCCATAAAAAATCAGTTGTTATACAAAGAACCAAGAGTATCTCTAACAATGGAAAGGATGATAAGTAGATGCCAATATCAAGATAACAGAAATGTTAGAATTAGCAGACAAAGATTTTAAAGAAGTCATAAAAATGTTTCAAGGAGTTATAATGAACACATTTAAAACAAATAAAAAACAGAAAGTCCCAGAAAATAAATGAAAGACATAAAGAAGAAGCAAATTAAAATTTTAGAATTAAAAAATCAAAAATTAAAATTAAAAAATTCAATGAGTGGCCTGTGAGCAGTATGAACAGGCCATAGAAAAGGATCATTGAAGTTAAAAATGGAGCAATAAAAAATGCACAATGAGATACTACCTCACACTGGTCAAAATAGCCATCATTAACAAATCAACAAATAACAAGTGCTGGCGAGGATGTAGAGAAAGGGGAACCCTAGTACACTGCTGGTGGGAATGCAGACTGGTGCAGCCACTGTGGAAAACAGTATGGAATTTCCTTGAAAGATTAAAAATAGAACTGCCTTTAGACGCAGCAATTCCACTGCTGGGATTATACCCTAAGAACCCTGAAACACCAATTCAAAAGAACCTATGCATCCCAATGTTCATAGCAGCACAAATTACGATAGCCAAGTGCTGGAAAACAGCCTAACTGCCCAATAGTAAATGAGTGAATCAAAAACTGGTACATTTACACAATTGAATGCTATGCAGCAGAAAGAAAGAAGAAACGCCTATCCTTCAAGACAACATGGATAGAACTGCAAAGTGTTATACTAAGTGAAATAAGCCAGAAGGTGAAAGACAAATACCGTATAATCTTGCCTATAAATTGAACCTTATCAATAAAACAAACAAGTGAGCAAAATAGAACCAGAGGCATGGAAATAAAGAACAAATTGACGGTGACCAGAGGGCAGAGGGGAGGTGAATAATGGGGCAAAGAAGAAAAAAAATTCCACTTATACAAACTTGTATAAGAGGGACATGTGGAGCTATAACAAGGTCTAACATTTCTTTCAATGGAATTCCAATAGAAGAGAAAGGGGGCGCAGCCAAAAAGTGCTCAAAAAACTAAGGGGTGAAATTCCATAAATTTGGCACACACACACACACACACACAAAACCAGCCCCTCCCCCACAGATTCCAAGAAGCTACATAAACCTCAGACAGGATAAATCCAAAGAAGTTCAGGCCAAGAGAAATCACAATAAAAATTCTGAAAACTAAATACATAAAGAAAATCTTGAAATCAAAAATAAAAAATAACACCTTACTAATAGGGGGAAAATGATTCAAATAACAGCACATTTCTCATCAAAAACTGAATGACAGAAGGAAGTAACAACATTTTCAACTATTAAAATAAAGAACTAGAAATCCAAAATTCTATATCCAGCAAAAATATCTTCAAGGAATGAAGGTGGAATCAAGACATTCACAGATGGGACTTTCAGTCAAGACGGTGGCATAGGAACATGCGTTACTTGAGTCCTCCTACAACCTCATTAAAATTACAACTACACTACAGAACAACTATCATTCAGAACTGCCTGAAACCTAGCTGAATGGAAGTCTTACAACTAGAGATTTAAAGAGGAAGCCACATGGAGACTGGTAAAAGGGGCAGAGATGAGGAACTGCCTGGGCCCATACACATGGGTGGTGGATAAAAATTGGGAGAGATATCTCAGCTGCAGAAGTCCCCCTGAGAAGTGAGCAGTTCCAGCCCTATACCAGGCCACCCATCCCAGGGTTCCAGTGCCAGGAAGAGAAGTCCCCATAACTTCTGGCTGAAAAAATCAGTGGGGATGTGCCCAAGTGAGACAGCTTCTAGACTCCCAGACAGTTCCTCTTGAAGGGCCCATGCACGGACTTATTCTGACTCACTCCCTCTGAGCTCCAGCACTGAGACAAAGGCATCAGGACATATAAGGAGGAACTGAATTGTCTGGCATCAGGGTGGGAGCTGGGAGTCAGCTTTCTGCCAAACAAAAGTGCTGGAAGAGGCCATTGTTCCTTTTCTGAGCCTTCTCCCATCAAAGCTGGCAAGTGGACACCATACCTAAGTCTCCATCAACCTGGCTTACACTGTTCACCCTGGCCTGGTGATTCCCTGAGACCCCACTATATTCAACTGGCAGGCCCACCCAAGCTGTTTCTGGTGGCTTTTCCATATGGATGGCTTGTCTTGGCTCACCATTCAGACTTTCCTAAAATCTCTCAAACAGGCAGCATCTGACTTCCATGTGCCCTGTACCTCTTGCAAATGGTCCCAGGCTCAGTACTAGTAGTAGCCAGCCTTGGTTCACAGCGTGGCCTCTCCTGGGCACCTCCAAGCCCAGCACAAGTAGCACCCATCTGCAGATTGCTCTGCAGATTATGCTGAGTGGCCCTGGGCAGAACACAGGCAGTGGATGACCTTGGCCTGCACCTCCCAGGAGGTCCCAGAGCCAGTGCACTGGGTGGACAGCTTCAGACCACTTTGAAGTACCATCCAACCATCTCCACAAGTGGCATACTCAAGGAGCAGACTCAGCAGACACCAGATCCCCACTGAAGTAAGTCCTTCTCTGTAGGGTGGGCCCCTGCAAAGCTGATCCTCCACAGTGGTTGCAGCCATTCTTCACAGCTGATTGGCCTGGGGATAAATCCCCACACTGATGTGCCAACATCAATCAAGGATCAACTACAATAGGAGGGTTACAAACCCCATACTGTGGGGGGTACACCTGAAGTGCGTCTGCTTGGGTAAATGGGGAAGTTGTGCCATTGGACCCTACAGGACACCTACTACATTAGGCTATTCTACCAAGCCTGGGAGATGCAGTAGCTCTACCTAATACATAGAAACAAACACATGGAGGCTGCCAAAATTAGAATACAAAGAAACATATCCCAAATGAAAGAACAGGACAAAATTCCAGGAAAAAAAAAACTAAACAAAATGGAGACAAGCGATCCAGTAGAGGCAGAGTTCGAAACACTGGTTAAAAGGATACTCAGTGAACTTAGTGAGAACTTAAACAACGTAGAAAAGAACCTGTCAGCAATGAAGGGTAAAATAACTGAAATGAAAAATAATTTACAGGGAGTCAACAATAGAGCACATGAAGCCAAGTATCAGATCTGCAATTTGGAATATAAGGGAGCAAAAAACAACCAATCGGACAACAAAAAGAAAAAGAATTAAAAAATAAAGATAGTGTAAGGAGCCTCTGAGACAACTTCAAGTGTACCAACGTTCACATAATGGGGGTGCTTGAAGAAGAAAAGAAAGAGCAAGACTTTGAAAACCTATTGGAAAAATAATAACAGAAAACTTTCCTAACCCAGTGAAGGAAATAGACAACATACAAGTTCAGGAAGCACAGGGAATCCTAAACAGGATGAACCCAAAGAGGCCCACTCCAAGACACATCATAATTAAAATGCCCAAGATTAAAGATAAAGAGAGAATCTTAAAAGTAGCAAGAGAAAAGCAGAGAGTTACCTATAGGAGAGTTTCCATAAGACTTTCAGCTGATTTCTCAATAGAAACTTTGCAGATCAGAGGAAGTTGAATGAAATATTCAAATTGATGAAAAGCAAGCACCTACAACCAAGATTACTCTGTCCAGCAAAGCTATCATTTAGAAGCAAAGGACAGATAAAGAGCTCCCTAGAGAAGAAATAGCTAAAGGAGTGCATTACCACCAAACCAGTATTATATGAAATGTTAAAGGGCCTTCTTCGAGAAGAATGAGAAAAGTCCTGGCTGGTGTAGTTCAGTGGATTGAGTGTCAGGCTGGGAACCAAAGGGTTGCTGGTTCAATTTCCAGTTGGGGCACATGCCTAGGTTGCTGACCAGGTCCCCAGATGCTGGCAGGAGAGAGGCAGCTGATCCATGTTTCTCTCCCTCCCTTCCCCACTTTCTAAAAATAAATAAATAAAATCTTTTAAAATGAAGAAGAAAAAAGATTAAAAATATGAACAACAAAATGGCAATAAATGCATATCAACAATTGAATCTTAAAGCAAAATGAATGAACAGCAGAACAGATACAGACTCATAGATACAGAGAACATTTTGACGGTTGCCAAATGGGAGAGAGTTTGGGGGATGAGTGAAAAAGGTGATAGGATTAAGAAGCACAAATTGGTTGTAACAGAGAGTCATGGGGATGTATAGTACAGCAGAAGGGTTATAGTCAATAATATTGTAGTAAATATGTATAGTGTCAGATAGGTATGAGATATATCAGGACGATCACTTAGTAAGTTATACAATGTCTAGTAAGTGGGTTGTGTACCTGAAACTAATATAATATTGTATGTCAAATATAATTGAAAAATAAAAAATGATTTAAATAATAAAAAGAAAAAAGGCATTCTCATATGAAGATAAATTAAGAGAATGTGATGCCAGCAGAAAAGAATGGTTACAGGAACTTATATAACAGGTAGGAAATAATAAAAGTAATATCAGACTGTCAGGAAGGAAGAATAAAAGAATGAACAAGAATAAATGTTTTATCTCTTTCTGTTTTCTAAATTGTTTGATGGTTGAAGCAAAAACTTTAATACTACCTTGACCTGCTTGTCAATTATTTATGACAATTATATGATAAATGGGGGAACATAAAAAATACATAAAGGGAGATAAATTTCCTACACTCATTTGAGTGTGGTGGGAAGCCATTGAGAGGCCTGAGCAGGGAAGTGGTATCATCTGCTTGAAGCAGTTGCTGTGTAGACAAATGGTTGTAGTAGGGCAGGCTTGGAAACAGGGAGTCCATACAGGAGGCTCCTAGTGTACTCCAGATGGAATAGTGAAGGTGGGAAGAAGGAGATGATTTAGGACTGAAAATTGAGTCTTTTTCCCTCTCTTGGCCCTCTCTGTACTCTGAGAATGAGAAATCACATGAAGCTCCATGTTAGGACACAGGGGCACATACACATAAGGGTAGAAATACTCTGGGGTGAGTGGAATTGTCTCAGGTGCATCAAAACAGACTACAGTGGTGACAGCCTTGCTTCAACCATTTCAGTTGGAAAGAAACATGCACCTTAGGTGAAATCAATGACAAAGATTCTTTTAAATCATAACTGATACATTGGTTCATTAACTTACTATATTTTTTATTGAGGTACAGCTTAATTCAGTTAAAGGCACGGATCTTGAATGTAGAGTTTTATCTTTGAAAAAATGTATACACCCATGTAGTATCCAAGTAACCTCAGAAAGTTCCCTTGTGCCTCCTTTCAGTCAGTCCCTACCCTTTCACAGGTACCCATTGTTTTGAAATATATCACCATAGATTTTTTTGGCTTGTGTTTTAATTTTATATAAATGGAAATATGCTGTATATATTCTTTTGTGTCTGGCTTTTTTATTTATAATGTTATTGAGATTCATCCAATGTTCTGTGTATATCAGCAGTCCAGTCCTTTCTATTGCTGAATAGCATTTCGTTGTATAAATACACCACAATTTATTAACCTGTTCTCCTGTTAATGGACATCTGAATAGTTTCTCATTAGTTAACTTTTACTCTGACTCCAGTTTCATTAGTAGACTAAGATACAGCTTCAATTCACTTTTCACTTTTCAGCTTTATCTTGTTATTTTCTACTTCAAATTTCCACCTATTCTTACATATTTACTCTTCTATTTATCAATTCCCTTCCTTAAAATCTTTTAACCTTTTCTATGAGGATACTCTTTTGTTTTTTATCCAAAACAGTTCCAGTTATACATTTTCCAAGAGTCCTCATATTCTTACTTCACTTGTATCTATCCCCAGAAAACAGATGATAAAAGTCAGCTAGATTCTTATTTAGAATATATTTCTTTCTGGAATAATAATTTGTAGATATGATAGTAATCCAAGTAGGTGGTGAGGGCTGTGTCCCATTTGCAATTTTAATTTTGTGTTGAGTATAGGTATTTCTCAGAACTGGTAAAAGGAAATTTTTTGGAAAATCTTTACATTTTCCAAAACAAAAAAGTGAGAGAAGTGGCATTGTTTTGCATTTTTGAAACTCTCTTTAATGTCTGGTATAATAAAAGACAGCTAGATTCTCATATCTGTTCCTGTGTTCAATTGGCTGCCACATGTTGTTTTGGTTACAGCATGTGAAAAGAATCAGGACTCATATAGATATGTATTTGGAAAAAAAGAGGAGTATTTTTATAACTTTTTCAGATAGTTATGGATATTCTTCTTTGATACTACACTATATGTCATGTAGCTCCAGGAACTTTGGAAGATATGAGTCGTGGGGCACTCAAGATAGACCCTTTTGGCTAGCTCAAACAATTCGGGATAAAAGTTGTGTAAGGGAGATGTATTCATAGATAACTTTACTTAAATGTCTCTGTTGAAAATACAAATGACAACAACAATGATAACAGTTATCGTTTACTAAATGCCGTTAGGCACTTTGCGAACATTAACTAATTTGATCCTCACAGCAACACTATAAGGTAGGCATTAATATTTTCATTTTACAGATGAGGGAATCAAAACTCAGAAAAGTTAAGTCACATGGCCAAGACAGGGCCAGAGTTGGGATTAATATCTGTATGTAACTGACTCCTAAACGTATGCTCTGAAGCACCATAGTATTAATTTTGTTAGAAATGTAGTTTCCTCTGCAAGATGTTAATATCTGGCACGTGTTGTATAATTCTGTCTTATGACCTTATTGGGATAACAGGGTCATGTATAATTTTAGATGGGAAATAGAATAGGGGGTGACTTCTTGACCTAGTACCTGGAATAGCTTTGGTATAAATGCAATTGAAGCATTTCTTTGATGGGTTACAGAAACTTTTGAGATAAGATCAAAGAGACATATGTATAAGGCCTTGAGGGACTAAATTACCAATCTCATTGGTTCTAGAAGCCATGGCAACAATTAATCAAGCAGTCTTGTGAACATGCTGGCAGAAGTTTTCTGATACTGCTGATTGTCTCCCTCAAGGGAAACAGTACCAACTCTGATTGACCCCAGACCCAACTATTAAGATCTTTGCTTCAGTTGAGGAGAAAAATGTTGGGGAAATGTTAATTATGCACTCTAACCTCTAAGTCAGGGTTCTTCCAACTGTCCATCACAACCTTTTAGGAGTCATGAAATTTGTTTAGTGGATCATGAGCAATATTTAAGAACAAATAGAGAAGATCAGTGTAGAAAGCATCAAGGGCCTCACACATTACAAGCAGGACCAGCTATAGAATTTGAGGGCCAAGAGTAAAATACAAATGTGAGCCTCCTTGATCAAAAAGCAGGAAAAATGTTGTTAAAGGAATTCAAATGTAAAGCTTTCTCCTTTAATCCACATTCTCTCTCTTGACTTGTCATAGTATTTTTTATTTGCTATTTATTATCATCTTAAGTAAAAAATCATTAACGTGAACTTACCATACATCTTTGTTTTGCAATGCCAGTTTAAAATACATATGTAACAGCATTTAACTTAAATCACCAAAATGCCATAGTTCATATTTTGCCATTCATATATGCCTATACATACAGTATGTATTTAGTTCTTAACCAGAATAGTCGGTACACTTCACAAAACTAATTCAACTGTTCTTATTTCACTTCTTCATAGATGTGCATTCTATCAACAGTATCTACCTTCAACTTACTGATAATTAAGGAAGGATGAAAGGGAAAGCGCTGGCTTATCTTTCCCTTTTCTTTGATGTCATCATTTTCAGCATAAGTTGTTAGCTAATACAGGAAAGTAACAGAATAGGATATGACAGGGTCTTTAGTCTTTGTGTTTCTCAAAACACTATTGCATTTTCTGCACTGGAAACAGGTTCTGGCTGGAAAAAAGGTGTAACCACTTTGGTTTGTCACCACCACCACTTCCCCACCCCAACCCCTGCCTTACTCAACTGTAGATAGAGCACTCTGACCTTGCCCTCACTTTGAGTCTTTCTGAACTCCTATGCATCATGAGTCCACTGGAGTTCTGCGCTCATGAGGCATTGCAAATGCTATATGCAAACGAGGCAGCAATAAGTGGCACCAGACACACCTATTGTTTGAATCTCATTTGCTCACAGGCATGCTCCACTGTTCCATTTGACTTCACTTGCAAAACACAAGTTCTAAAATAAAATTCTTAAGAATTTCAATAGAGTGAGGGGCCCAGACGTGGAGCCCTGTGCTACCATACAGGTCACATTCTTAAGAAGCTGGATCTGATTAAAAGATATTGTTTGTGAACTTTTTATTTCAAATCTGTGTGTGAGTGTGTGGTATGTGTGTATCTCCCCTTCTCCTCCCTTCCCCCACCTCTCTTGCTGTCTTCTGTAAATACTATTTCTTTATGTATATTAATATCATCAGTTCAGCTAAAGTTAAAGCAGTTGTTCCTTGTAACTAGGAAACATTTATCCAACCTGTCAGTTTCTTCTCCAAGGAGATCCTTCTTCCAATTTCATCATTGTTCTTATAATTTTCACCCTCTGCAATTGTATAATGGAGAAAGGGTGAATATTTTCCCTTGGAGCTAGAATTAAACTTCTCCAAATTTAACTTTTTTTATCAAAAGAATATGCCCTTTTATTGGAACTTTATAGGTACCAAAACTTTAAATGCAATACCCATTAAATCTGTTAACCAAATATAAAACTCTAGTTATGTACACTTTTTTCTAAGTAACTTGGCAGTCCTTTGTTCTATCTTGCCTTTAAAACCTGACCCTGACAATAAGAATTTCTCTTCTCTTTATGTGTACCTGCACTTACATTGGCCTCCTCTTTCCTCCCCATATGGGAAGGCAGGGACAGTGGGGTTTTTTTAAGATTTTATTTATTTATTTTTAGAGAGAGGGGAAGGGAGGGAGAAAGAGACAGAGAGAAACATAGATGTGTTATGTGTGAGAGAAACATCAGTTGGTTTCCTCTCCCACACCCCCAACTGGGGACCATGTGCCCTGACCAGGAATTGAACCAGCAACCTTTCACATTGTGGGTTGATGCCCAACCCATTGAGCCACACCAGCCAAGGAAGAGACAGTATGTTATTGATATCAAACTGTTGTTTTAAAATAAATTGAATAGTTTAATTTTAATAGTAACATTAAAAGATAACTACTCCTTTTCCCCAGAATAAGACTTTTTAAACAGACTTCCAACAGAAAACAAACAGACAAACACAAAGGTTTCAAAATAAATACAATAGAGTTTTTTCTCACTATTAGAGGCTTTGGCTGACACCATGTTTTGAAACTAAGTTTCTTCCCCTTATCCTCCTGCCCCCTCCCACTTCTAAGGATCATTACCCAGTTTCTTCCTGAGAGACAATACTACTCACAGAGTTGAGATGGCTGGGCCCTGGTGCGTCCCATTATATCCAAACAAGGAAAGAGCATCCGGAGAGGATTTTAATGAAATGCCTTTGTCCATATTGTTATCATAAGTACATTGTAGAATATATGAGAAATGATGGTAGCAACTATCCAAGGATCTCATAGTTTTAGTTAACTTGAGTTTGTTTACACAGTATGAAAACCGTACAATATCAGACTTCGGAAATCATCCTAGCTGCTCTTTCATTTTGAAGACATGGAAACAAATCCAGAAAGTAATGAAACTGGCTTGAAAATCATATATCTAGTTAGTGGAAGATCTGAAGTTACAAGGCCAGGTTACCTGACTTTGACTTTAACACTTTCAAATCTGCCAAAACTGAGAATTGCTCTCCACTTAACGGAATAACTTGGGGCTCTGAGGAGCAGCAGTGTGCTGAACGGAAGAACAGCCAAAGGAGACTACTGCCACTGGCTGGCAGCATGTGAAATTGGTGGGGCTCTTGTTAAAAGGGAGTTCATTCAGTCTCTACTCATTCAATTCCATAAATATCCACTATCAGCCTGGTATGTGCAAGCAAGATGCTGTGCACTACGGAAGGGTTAATACTTTCATGGGGCTGATATTATATTAGGGATATCATTTGTAAGAAAGTATAAGTGCTATGAAAGCAGTATAAAGATAGCCATGCAGGAATTTAGGAGAAAGACAGTTTAATGCTTTCTGATAGGGATCTGGGAAGGGTGGGATATGGAAAAAGGACACGTGAACTTGGCTTTGAAAGACAAGTAGGTTAGGGTTTGTTGAAATGGAGATGAGGCAGAAAATTCAATCTTAGATCTGGTTAAATATCTTAGACATGCTGTGTGAGACCTTTGATTTAGGGTGGGAAATAGCATAAGGCCTTGAATGCCATGATAAATTATTTAGATTTATTCTGTAGACAACTGGTACCCATGGAAAGTTCTAAAGAGTGTGGCCTGATGAGAACTGTGCTCTCATTCCCAAAGTGCTAAGTACTTAGATCATTAGGCCCTGAGAGCAGATCAAAGACTACAATGCAAAGGCCTGGGTTCCATCAGAAGCTCTGATGACTGGTAATTATTCTGCAGCTTTAATTGCTCAGAGCCTTTTGCTAGGCTCTATTCTGTTACACTTGACAGTTAAGAGCTGTCAAATCAATTCCCTGAGTTGTAGAGTAAACCAAAATTTTCTCAGAAGTCAGGTTTCATTCAAAAATTTTATTATAAGTTTTCATTGAAGAAAGCTCTACATTGTTTTTTTAAATTAGGAAAAATGTAATGTCATTTCCTGATTACAGAATTTTATAACATTACACAACCATACAAGTATTATAGAAAGTGAAAATGCCCCATAGTTCCAGTGCTACAGATATAACTACTGTTAAGTTGATATCTATTCCTCCAAACATTTTCCCTTGTATGTATAATAGCATTTATTAAGACAAAACAATTTTTAATCAAACCATTCATGCTTTTTTTGAACTTTCTTTCTTCATTGAGTATACAGCATGGAAATTTTTCCATATCAGTACATGTACATCCATCTAATTTTTTAAAAAACAATACACCATTGTGTATATTTTTACTTCCTCTATGAATACACACTTGGGTTGTTTCCATTTTTCTATTATGAACAATGCTACAATAAACATCCTGTTCATAAATCTTTGCACATATAAAGTGACATTTTAAACAAGATTTTATTTATTTTTTTTAGAGAGAAGGGAAGGGAGGGAGAAAAAGAGGGAGAGCAACATTGATGTGAGAGAGAAACATTGATCAGTTGCTTTTCGTACGTGCCCCGACCAGGGACTGAACTTGAAACCCAAGCAAGTGCCCTGACCAGGAATCGAACTGGCAGCCCTTCATTTTGTGGAATGACCCCGAACCAACTGACCCACACTGGTCAGAGCTAAAGCGACATTTCCATAAGGTACATTTCTAGCACTGGAAACGTTAGATTATAGGGTCTGAAAAGTTATATTTTAATATGTATTAAAAGATATCTTTCCTTCCAGTGTATTATTTATTTCAGATATTACATTCTTTATTTTTGAATGGTTCTTTTTTTAAAAGATTTTATTTATTTATTTATTTTTAGAGAGAGGGGAAGGGAGATAGAGGGAGAAAAAGATCAATGTGTGGTTACCTCTCACACGCTCTCTACTGGGGACCTGGCCTGTAACTGAGGCATGTGCCCTGACTGGGAACCGAACCAGCGACTCTTTGGTTCACAATCCAGTCCTCTGAGCCACACCAGCCAGGGCTTGACTGGTTCTTTTAATGGTTTGTATTTATTTTTTCATGCTATTGAGCATCCTTATAATCATTACTTTAGATTCTATATCTGATAAATTGTTTGTCTCCATTTCATTTAGTTCTTCTGGAGAATTCTATTGTTCTTCCATTTGGGGCCTGTTTATTTACCTTCCCATTTTGGCTGCTTCTTTGTGTTTGTTTCTATGTATTAGGTAGATCTGCAAAGACTCTGGTTCAAACCTATGTCGGATGCCACCTGTGACTGGCTTTGGGCAACCTGTTTGGAGTTATCAGTGAACCACAGCTTGTGGCTCCATCTGCTGGGCCTGGGTGTGTGCAGAAAGAACCAGCCTGCCCACCAAAGCTGCCTTATACCAGCACTGGGCCTGCTGGAGTATCAACTAAAGTCTCAACGCTCCCAGAGATCCACCTCTGCCTGCAGGCTGTCTGTTAAGCTTAATCGCACACACACAAAATGCCTTCAGCTATACTCAGCAGCTGGGCCTAAGCTCCACAGGGTGGGGTGAGAGGGATTCCTGAGTGTGGGGCTATTGCTTCCCCAGCACCACCACCCCCCACACCAGCTGTGCTGGTGTCACTTGGAGGGGAGTGCTCTGCCTGAGAAAGATGGCTTCTACAGTATGGGGAATGACTCAGCCCAAGGATCCTGGTGGCTGACCCTTCAGCTCTCTCCCCAGAACCACCAACCCCAAACTCCTCACATGTCTCCAGTCCACTCTGGCCACCCTCTGCTGGAGCCCAGGGTAAGTGGCTGCAAATGAAATTTTTCATGTTGGCTCTTTAAGAGGCTTTCTGCATCTCTAGCCATCTTTCCTGGGCAGATAGAAACTCCACTGCTTTTCACAGCCAGATGTTATTTGGGTTTCTTCCCCAGTTCTGGTGTTCTAGGCTGGGGAGCCCAGCTTGGGGTTTAGACCCCATTCTTTTCAGAGGGAAACCCCCAACTGCTGAAATATCCCTCTGGAACTTCAGTTGCTGTCTGTGGGAGTCCAGCCAGTCCTCTCACACTGTTGCGCTTCCTACCAGTCTCAATATGGTGATATAGTTTCTTCCATAAGTCCTTGGCTATAAGGCTGCTCTCCAGCTCATGTTCAGTTGGTTATTGAGGATGATTTTTCTATAATTTAGTTGTAATTTCAGTTTGGTCCTGGGAGGAGATTAGTGTAGCTTCCACCTACTCTGACACCGTGTTGGGTCTCCAAAAAGATATCTTTGACATGTATCTCTGATAATGTTATACCAATTTTTACTTTCAGTAAGAGTGTGCTGGCTTGTTTACATCCTCTTTATTATCATCAAACTTTTAAACCTTTCCTACTATAATTGTTCCAATTATCAATATATGTTCAATATCCATATTTAGGATGGATTAGGAAGCTAGTATTAACTGGCCTGGAGATACCTTCAAAAATTATTAGCACCATTTTCCAGGACCTGGTATATTAGATGTTCACTCTAGGAACACACTCTAAGACATTTGTCTCATATACATTACCTTGTAGAGTTTGTATATAGGAAATACAGATAAAAATGGATAATAGGTGTGATTTAGATTGCACCGTAGACTGATCCAAAGAAATAGATGAATCACCCATCAAAGACACAGATGAAGAACATCTTTATCAGGTAACAAAGACCTAGAGAGTGTAGTGGGTCTATCCAGGGTCTGCACTTGGCTGTTAGTCTTATTTCACTCATACCTTGATAAATCATATTTTCCAAATGGTGACAAAAGCAACACCAATACTGTGGCTCAAGTTATATAATCATTTTGCCAGAAGATTTAGCATTGTTGGCTCAAACCAAAGAACAGATGATGGCATAATTTCCAGTCAGGAAAAACAATTGTAACAAAACCATCTAAGCCCAAATATTTGAGTAGTTTGTTCTCTGAACACAATAACCAACAGACCAACTTAGCACATGCTAATCAGAAGGAGTATCTGCTTAAGTAAAGTCTGGCACTCACCTTGCTCTTGCTAATCTAACTGGTTCTTTTCTCCTTCTGAGCATGTTGGAGGATTCCACTACCCCATGTCCCTATGCTGTTGGGGGGAGGCATGTGACTCACTCTAGCCAATTAATAGTGAGATTAAGTGACACATTTCATGACTGGGGCATTTTATTTCTGGTGTGAGACTCTTCACTTTCTCTTCCTCTTCCCATAGTAATTGTAGAAACGTATGTAGAGATGTACATGCCACAAAATCAGACTAGCAGGTATCACTGAGTCATGACACGAATGAAAGCTGCCTCAGATTGTCACCTGCATTTACAATGGACTTTGTAAGAGTAAGAAATTAAATTTTGTTGTAGTCAGCCACTGAGATTTTTGCATTGCTTCTTAACATAGAATAATTAATATATCATCCCTTGGCCAAAAGGAATCTGTTAAATAGCCTATCAGGTAAAGAGGCAGAATGGTCAATTAAGAATCAGTTCCTGGGTACTTCTTATGTACCCGAGAGGGCTAGGTGCAGATACAATGCAAAGATGTCTGAAACATATTGCAACTCTGTCTCTGTGGTCCTCTTTGATTCCTGCTCTTTCTACTGGGAATGTCACTTCCCCTCTCCAGTTCCTTGTTTTTTTTTTTTTTTGCTAGCTCTTGCTCAATCATCATGTGTAAGGATTATGACACTATTTCTTGAATCCTACCCTGCTCTCCCAAGTCTGGGTTAGGTGCTTCTCCTGTGGGCTCCCACAGCTCCCTGGGCCTCCTTCACCATACCACTTATCATGCTGTAATAATACGATTGTCTTTTTAGCCATCTGTCACCTCCACCAGATGGCTAGGGACTGTCTTGTTCACCTTTAGAATATAGTACCTCATCAAGATCCTGGCACAGAATAGACTTACAATATATTTTTGAATGAAACAAATGCAACATCTCATTGTAATATGGCAAGCTGTGAATGAATAAGCTTGCTGGGTTGATAGGGCACCAATGGAACGGGCCTGACCAAAGTAGAAGTTGCATGTTAGAAACTATGGCATATAAGGATGTTTGGAGACTGGGATGAGGTGTGATGGGGGAGGGTCTTGATAGGCTAACTGATAAGTTTTTATTTTTTTGCTACTGGAAATCAGGGAAGCGATTGAAAATTTATCACTGGGGAGAGAGTGTCATGTGTGATGTTTAATGATCATTACTCTGGTATTGGTAAGTGGGATGGATTGAAGGAGGAAGTCACTGGGGTTATCCCACCCAGCTAGTGATCATTCAAGCAAGAGAAAATGAGAGCCCAGGCGAGGATGGAGTTGGTGGGACTGGAGAAGAATAGATGGTGATAGAACATTTTGTCATCATTAACAGTAGTCTGGAAAAATCACCTCACAATTCCTTCTCTGATCATTGCAGTCTATTTTTAAAATCCAGATCAAATCAAGTTAAAATGCACATCAAGATGGTCTTAAAGGGAACAGAAGTCAAATATCAGGATGATTGAGGGTGGCTACAGAAGAGTGGCTGCAAGAGAAGCCAGTCTCTCGTCACTTTATAGTCTCACTTTATGAGCCCCAGGTAATTTTTATTTTTCTATATCAGGGATTTATTCCCTCTCCCAGCACTCTCTTTACATGAGTTCCAGCAAGATGGGGTTCCCAAAGTCACCTGCCCATTTGACCTTAAGTTAGGGGTGATTCTTCTGACTTGACACAATCCATGTGTGTGTCTGTGTTAGTGCTCTCACAGCAATAACATCTAGAAATAAAGGTTGTTATAGATAAGGTCCTTCATTTGACAGATATCCTGAACTGAATTGTTGCTTAACACACACACATGTGCACATGCACAAACATGCATACATTTAGATATGTACTCCCTTAGAGATGAAGAGTGAATGAATCAAATGAGTTAGCCCAAATTAGAGATTTTTGCCACACAATATAGAAAGAGGGGGGATTCTAGTTGCTTTGCATAAATTAATGATAGTCTTATAGCAATGACACTCAAAATAAGCTAATATGAGCCCTGGCTGGTGTAGCTCAGTGGATTGAGCACAGGCCTGTGAACCAAAGGGTTGCTGGTTCGGTTCCCAGTCAGGGCACATGCCTGGGTTGCAGGACAGTCAGGGCACATGCCTGGGTTGCAGGCCAGGTCCCCAATAAGGCGCACACAAGAAGCAGCCACACATTGATGTTTCTCTCCCTCTCTCCTTCCCATCCCCTCTCTCTAAAAATAAATAAAATCTTTTAAAAAAATCCTAGTTCTTAAAAAAATAAGCTACTGTGTCCAGAATAAACATATAAACATGAATAGGAATATAAAATAATATAGTCAATTGACATGTAGACATAATTTTCCCATTCGATATTATATGGAACTCATTAGGGTGAGGCACTCAAAAGAACAGACTACAGTCAGTCAGACCTGATCCCAGTCACCACTCACTAGCTGTATAGACTTTAACCTCTCTACACTCCAGTTTCCTCAGATGTTGAATGAGATAATAATACTATCAATTCCATAGTTTGTTAATAAAGATTGAGGTAATAGATACAAACACACTGATATATGATAGTGCTCAATACATAGTAACTATTGTTCTTTAAATGCAAATGTAAGGCTGTATGTCCCTTTTTTGTCATAAATTTGTTTCCACTGTCCAGATGACAGACCATCACAGTGGAGTCAGAGGATGATGATAGAAGTGCTTAATGCAAGAAACCAGAGAGCAGATGATTTTTCACTAAAGTATGAATGACCTATAGCTTTTATCATGCTCACCTATGTCTGAGGATCTTTATAATAATTGATTGGTACTGGCTGACCATCTATAATAACCTAGGTTATTATAAAGCTATCCATATTATAAAGCTACTGTGGACCTGATTGTGAAATTATGTTCAAAAGGCTTTTCTTCCTTAGTTGTCCATCTTCTTGCCCTAGTTCAACACAATACCTGAGAGGCTACTGTTCAAAGAGTTATTCATTTTTTCTAGTGGACTCTGAAAACAGATCACTTGGACTCAAATTTGGAGATAGTATTTGGTAGCTATGTTTCCTTAGGCAATTTATTTAACCTCTCTGTGCCTTGATTTCCTCATCTATAAAATGGCCACAATAACAGTACCTCCCTCATAGGATTGTTGTGAGCATTAAATGAGATAATCTCTGTACTACTTTTCATTATTATCTTTCTATTTACTGTCTCTGTACTGTCTCCCCAACTAGGTTGTAGTATATCATTGAGGGCAGGAACTGGGTCCTATTCATCTTTGAAGTCGAAGTTCAGTAGACATCTGTTGCTGATTATGAAGAAATCTGAAGTAATAGTTTTCCTTAATGCATTGTTTTTAAAAGATCTCTGCAACTGACATGAGGTGGGCTGTAGTTGACACTTTCTATTTAGACTGAAAGTAGGTCAATGAAATGGGTCACCTGCCATCCTAGTTTTATTTATTAAAAAAAAAAAACCCAGACACGGTCATATAATAATGGGTGTCTTAACTATAACTTATAATTCAATGTATGGCATGAAGTTTTTACCTTTGTTTTAAAAAAATTCCAAAAGGTGTAAGTGTGTTTAGCAAAGTAAAGGATTTCTGCTGTGAGTGTGGTATTGCATAGTACTTTTAGGTTTGCTTCCTAAAGAAACTGTCTTTTTTTCTGGAGAGCATGTAATTGGCTACAGATGGATACATCCTGATTTGTTGCCTAGTGACGGCCAGCGGAAGTCACCCCCTGGTGAACTGCAAGTCTGTTTGCCATTACAGTTTCACACAAAATGGCTTTGTAGCAATGTTTGATAAAAGCAATACAGGGCTACTTCACCTCAAACAATTACCTTGGGGAAGTCCTACATTCTGAACCTCTGGTTTCTTCTGGGTTCCCTAGGACCACCGCTAAGATTTAGGATGTGATAAGCAAGAGTCCAGTGGCTCCAATGAAGCCCCTTAGTTACTTGGTATCACCCTCTAAAATCTGAGTTTTTTGGCAATTCTGGGGGAACTGATTGTTCTGTACATTCCCTCAAGATTTCTTAACCGCTTCAAGGGTGTGGATGCAGTTTGAGTCTACTCACTAATTAATCTTTATCCTTCAGGCTTTTTGACTGCCTTTCTCTCCATATACCTAGTACTAGTTTCCTAGGTCTACCGAAACAAGTACAACAAACAAAGTGGCTTAAAACAACAGAAATTTATTTTTTCACAGTCTAGAGATTAGAAGTCTGAAATTAAAGTGCTGACAGGGTCGTGTTCCCTCTGAAAACTCTGAAGGATTCCTTCCTTACCTCTTACTAATTTCTGGTGGGTTGCCAGCAATCCCTGGGGCTCCTTGGATTGTAGATATACCACTCCAATCCTCTATCATTGCATGGCACTTTTCCTGTGTTTTCTTATTGTTTTCCTTCTATATGTGTCTGTCTCTGTGTCCAAATTTCTCCATTTTATAAGGACATATAAAGTCATATTGGATTACAGCCCATACTAATAACCTCATTTTAACTGGATTACCTGTGTAAAAATCCTATTCCAAATAAGGTCACATTCTGAGTTACTGGAGATTAAAACTTTAACATATTTATAAATGGTAATGGGAAAATACAATAAATTAAAATTTAACATGTTATTCAGAGGGAACACATTCAATGCATAACTTACCTGTTTGTTGTTGTTTTGGTTTAGTTTTTTAATCTTATCAGATTTCAGTCCCCTAATCCTTCCATGTTTTCCTAGTCAATTACTCCCTTTCTGTCTTTAATTCCTTTCCAATCCAGAACAGACCAGACATCATTCAATGACTCCCTACCCCGTTATATTTCCATTCCACTTCCCCAGAAGAACCTCAGTTCTGGATCAATCCAGCTGCACCTGCCTTATTTCTGCCTTCTTATTCTAGGGCTGCTGAACACTGCCTCCACAAGAGTTTTGGACTAATGACACTTACAAGCATGTATCTTCCCCTGTTTTATCTTTGTTGTCTTATTTTTAAAGTAATACATTAACAATTTAATTGTGCAAAAGTGCTACAAAAATAAAAGCAAACGCCTCTCAAATCTCACTCTCCACTCAGAGATAATCACTATTGTCAACTGATGGCCTCAGTGCCAATTTAATGCCAGCAGGAATCAACAATTTTGGGTGTGGCAAAAAAATTCACCTTTATTCCATGCAAACAGCTCAATTATGATACAGCAGGGCTGTGGAACAGCAGGGCTGTGACATGGCTCTCTGGCAAGTCCCCTTCAGGGAAACACGGTGTTCAGTCTTAGGTAGAAAGGTAAAGTGCACTCTCCAAACCAGAGGAAAGCTGATTTATACAGAAGGAAGTTCTCCCTATGTTCTTGATTGGTCTGTCCTCATGCAAACGAGGACTCCAAATCCTCATAGTTGGATTGGTCCAAAAAAGCACTGTTCTGATTGGTAGGAATGGAGCCACTCTGATTGGTCAGCAAAGATGCTAATGAGGAAATAGCTGTGCAGCTCCAGCTGGATGGGGAAAGTCTCAGTCTTGGTGGTTGAAATACAATTCTAGGAATTCCTTTATAAGGAAGGGTTGGCTCAGCCTGCAAAAACACAGTGCAGGCAGACAGTTCAGTGCGGGAGGTAGGCAGTTCAGTGCAGGCTTCATCTTAAAGCGTGTCTTGTGTTAGAAGCCCCTTTTAACAATGGATTCTAGGCTCTGTCGATACATTTGAGCCCAGTTAGTCACCAGGAACCCTTCCTCAACAGGTACATTCATTCTTGGGGTCAACACTATTAATGGAAAAACATTTGAGCTGTTTGCATTTAGGCTTTTTTTGTATTGTGGCTCATTTTTCAGGTGGATGGTTTTCATAGCCACCATGATTGTGAGGCTGCTGGATTTTAAGGCTCCAGTCAAGCTAGGGAGAAGAGGATGGGAATAGTCCAGGTTAAAAAGCCATAAACCCTGCTGCTCTCACTGAGATTCAGAAGCTTTTATTGAATAAAAAACTTCAGTTTTACTGAAGATTGTTGCAGGTCTTTGGTTAATTTCCAGAGTTCTAAAACATGACAATTTCTGCTGGTGTTTTTGTTACTTTTTATGGAACATCAGTTTTATGGAGGTCTTCACCCTACCATTCCAGACTTCCCACTACTATCTAAGCATTTTGTATTTCTTTCTAAGAAATATGGGGGCCACTTGGCAAGAAACTGTGGGCTTGCTCTAGCAGCTGAGAGGGACCCCCAGCTGACAGCTAGCAAGAAAGTCCTAAAACCACAAAGAAAGGAATTCTGTCAACAGCCACTTAGCTTGGAAGAAGACCCTGAGCCTCAGATGGAAATTGCAGCCTGGCATAGACCTAGAGCAGAAGACCAAACTAACTTGTTCTCAGACTCCTGACCCTTGTCCTTTTTATCCCTAGTATGCTCCTTTCCTGGACAAAGCCCCAGTTTGGAACACATACCCTTTTTTCATGGAGTTAATTTTCACAAATATCTTTTAAGGATCCATGGAAACCAGAAGTCTTTCATTCTTTAAAAAATATTTTTAACTTCACTCAAGGACATTTTTTTCATTGCTTTTATAGAGAGAAGAAGGGAGAGAGAGAAACGTCGATGTGGATAGAAGCATTGATTGGTTGCTTCCCATATGTGCCGAGAATGGGGATCGGTGCCTAGACCAGGGATCTGCGCTTGGACGGGGGATCATATGCATCTGGACCAGGTATGGAGCCCACAACCTAGGTATGTGCCCTGACCAGGAATCAAATGCATAGCCTTTCAGTTACAGGACAATGCTCCAAACAACTGAGCCACGCTGTCCAGGGCAGAGTCTTTCATTCTTGGTAGTTGTTGGGAATTGGTTAGGTGGTGAGGAAAGAAATTTTTTCAGAACAGCACCTATTATCCCCCACCTGAATATTAGTAGCCTCACATAATTTACAGAGGTCTGGAGAAATTACTGTAGTTAAGGGATCATTGTTCCTCAGCATCACCCAGGGGCTATAGAGATTTTAGCAGCCATTTCCACACTATTCTAAGAACCTGACATAGACACTGAGGGACATAAACAACTCTAAACAGTCCACATCCCCAGTTGCACTCTGCTTTTTGTTCTGAAATCCAACAGTAACCCCTGCAATATCTCAAATTCTTAAAAGCACACTGGACAGATGAAGACTTCTTTCACTAATCAGCAGCCATATGTAGCTAGTTATAATCCGTCCTAATTAATTTCACAATCATAAGGACCATTGCCTTCTTTCCCAGCAGAATACATCTTGCATTCATGGATACTGTATATGAGACAGTGTCATTTTGGCCAGGAAAGGTATAGAAAGAACCCCAGAACATTCAAATTTTGCCAGCCTTCCACAATTGGACATGTTTATGGACTTGAGTTTTGGAAATGCTCAGTTGTTGAACATTAATCATTCATCTCCAGCAAATCATGTTCAAAAAAGTGTCAAGTCATTTCAAAATGTAGGGTGCTTCTCCTGTGACACATACCCATATCTAATTTGTGCTGAGTAAAATATACCCTGGTACTAGGCTTCTCCTTCTACTCAGTGGGTTCTGATAGTTCTAAGGTAAAAATAGCATGACTCAGATGTTTATATTTGATAGACTGAAGTCCAGGAAGAGGGAAGAAGGTCTGGGATTTGTTTTCTTACCTCCTCATCTCCATCTGCTGGTAGACTGTTGCATTTCAGATGGGTATGGAGCAGTGATTTTCAATTGGTATGTCACAAGTATTTTTTTTAATATGTTACAGTATCCTTTTGAGCTAACAGTAAAGACTTTTTTTTAAAAGATTTTATTTATTTATTTTTAGAGAGAGGGGAAGGGAGGAAGAAAGAGAGGGAGAGAAACAGCAATGTGTGGTTGCCTCTCACATGGCCCTCACCGGGGACCTGGCCCGCAACACAGGCATGTGCCCTGACTGGGAATCGAACCAGGACCCTTTAGTTCCCAGCCCGCGCTCAATCCACTGTGCTATACCAGCCAGGGCATATCACAAGTATTTTTTTTAACTATATTTTATTGATTATGCTGTTACAGTTGCCCCATTTCCCCCCTTCACTCCCTCCTCCCCCTTACCCCCTTTCCCCTCCCTTTAGTTTTGTCCATAGGTCCTACACATAAGTCCTTCTGCTCCTGTACTTCCTATACTGTTCTAACCTCCCCTTGTCTGTTGTCTACCTCCCATTTATGCTACTTGTTCTGTGCCCCATTCCCACCCTCTTCCCCTACCACTCCCCTGTTGATATTCCTCCATACCTCATATAACTCCCTT
>PVJI01020663.1:0-27387 GCA_004026765.1 Micronycteris hirsuta | reverse complement strand
AGCAGCAGGTTCCTATAAACCTTGAACTTGTTTTGGGGGGCTTGAGAGGTACAGATGTAATGGGAACCTCTATGTATCAACCATAAAAGGACTTAGACATGTTACAAAAGAAGACAAATGACCAAAACCACCTAAAAAGATGCTCAATATCCTTCGTCATCAGTGAAATGCAAACAAAAATCATAAGAGACCCATCAGAATAGCTAAAACAAAAATACTGATAACACCAAATGATGACGCTGTTGACAGTGACAAGGATCAACTTCGAAGCTCACACACAGCTGTGTATGCGGGAGTGTGAAACAAAACAACCGCTTTGCAGAAGCGTTTGGCAGTTTATTAAACGTTAAACATATATCCACCCTACAGCTCAGCGATTCAATTCCTAGATAATTAATGAGAGAAATGAAAACATGTCCATAAAGAGAATATTTGGAGCAGCCCTATTCCAAACAACCCTAAATCAGAAACAGCCTAAGCACACACAACAGGTGAGTGTACTAACAAAGTGCGGTACACTCGTACAATGGAACCCAACTCCGCAATAAAAAACAATGAACCACTGGTAAGTAAGATGACATGGACAAACACATCACTTTAAGTGAAAGAGACCAGACAGAAGAGTATACACACTGTATGATTTAATTTATACAAAGCCCAAATACAGGTAAAGTGAATCTATGATGATAGAAATTAGAGACAGTGGTTTCAGGGATTAACGAAAAGGCCTCAAGGGAAATTTCTGGAGGAATGGATGTGATCTTTATCTCCTTTTCGGAAAATAGTTACATGGGTACATATCAGAGGTTCCCAAACCGGGGTGATTTTGCTTCCCGGGGGGCATTTGGCAATGCCTGGAAACACCTCTGACTGTCGTGACCAGGGAGTGGTACTGGCGTCCAATGCAGAGAGGCCCGGGGTAAAGAATTATCTAGTCCCAAATGTCAACAATGCTAAGGCTGAAAAACCTAGTGTGTACACCATTGTCAACACTCATCAGAATGAACAATTAACACCTGCAGGTTTTACTGAATGTTAATTATTACCAAAAGAAAGAGAGAAAAAAAGAATTCAATAGCCCTTCTCTTCTTCCCAAGTAGAGTTGAAAAAGAATATTGGAAAAAAGATAAAACCATTTCATATTTCAATTGTATGAGTTCAACTGCTCAATAAATGCATTTCATATGCAAATCATGCTCAAATAATGTTTATTGAAATAAAAAATATTGGAGAAACTTCTGGTCTTTGGTTCCACATGTAGGGAGTTTGGAAGTTGCCACTCTATCCTAATAAGTAAGAAGCTGAACAGAATGAAAAATCAACTCTTCTTGGATTCATTGGAGAAGAAGACACAGGGTAAACCAAGACTGATAAGACAGGAGAACACAGAGAGTCACTGCTTACAGGGACCGAGATTCACAAGCAGAAAGTCCCACAAGAACCAGTGCTGGGGTAGGAACCCCATCCTGTAATTGAGGAATTGCTGGAGCCTTGTGTAGACAAGACTGGGTTAAAAACTGCAGGGGATCCAGTGGTACTAAGCCCCACAGTTTACCTCCAGGGGCTCCACTAGGTTCTCATAGGAGTTATGGGCGAAAAATCCCCCAGTGCTTCCAGCAGGGGGAGGGGGAAAGGAACCATTTTGAAATATGCCAGAGCACTTAGTAATTCCTAACAAGACCTACCCTCAGGGGAAACTGGTCAACCAAAACCTGACTTGTCGGGGTATTATCAGAGCCTACCTGACCTGGGGAAAGGTAAACACCCAGCTCCAGTTAGCTACAGCCTTCAATGTGGGAGAAAAGAAATACCTAGTTCCAGCCACTCTAGCCATCTTGTTCCACCTAAGATGGAAGAAAAATAAAACAAAAACTTGACTTCTAAAACGTTAAAAAAAATGGGGGGACAATGGGTGGGGTAAGGGACGTTATCTTAACAGATCTCCTTTCAAGCTCACTCTTCCTGTCTTCCCTTCTTCCATTTGTATAACTCACACCTGGACTACTCTACTTAAACTTCCTGAAGGAATTAAAATTTGACGTCAGGGAAAGGTTTAAATAGTTCAATGCACAAACAGTCCTGGGGTGATAAATCGGAATGGGAAAGAAGCAGGCCCCGCACAGGCTCTAGGTGAGTCAGCCCAGGTTCCCCAGTGCACCACGTGCACACCCATCCTGGGGAGGCCGCACTCTGTCCGGGCCCTAGGCTCTGTGCTCAACTCATGCACAGAGTCCAAGGCAGCCACAGGAAGCAGCAGGTGAGGAGCTGTGTGAGGACTTCAAAGGGGCTCCCCTTTATCCCACAGATCACAGCAAAAAGCTGGCAACTGATTTCTATGGTTCTCCCTGAATCTCAGAGGAAATTTCTGGTATAAAGTAAAAAGCTGTTCTTAAGTGGAAAGAAAAATGGATTAAAAAATGTAATGCCATGAACTAGTTTATGGTGCAAGTACTATAAACTCTGATGCTTGCAGAAAACAAATAGCTCATGACTCTGGTTACTAATGCTAAATTTCATAAACATTTTTATCCTGGGGGGAATCTGAACTGTACAATTTAGACTTCCTGCCAGTGATTTTCAGGCCTTCCCTAATGCTTACAGTGGTACCCAGAATATATTCTCTGCTAAGCCCAAAGGCAGCCCTGAGTCAGTTTTTCCCATTACCTGTACACCACGTTCAAGAGAGATTTATTCAGAAATGCCTCTGGAGGTGATTCTGCAGAGCTCCTTCAATATTCTAGCCTTCTCCCTAGCCAAGAACTTTTCCCTTAAATTTAAATGCACTGATTTTTAACATGAGCACTCATGTCCGCTTTCCTTCTCTTTATGCAGGAGTAGCTGCTTCAACTTTGGATGGGGCAAACTAGAACTCACAAGTTAGAAAAATTGCCCACAAAAACTTCATCACTCACTCACTCACTCACTGGCACAAAGTGAACAGTTCTGTACTTGTCTCTAACCTTCACGTTAATTCTCCAGGATGTGAAGCCTATGAGCAATGAAGCCCATTAGCTAAATTCTTTTGGAAACCTGACAGCCTCACACTGTGCAGTTGTTCCTGGGGGCACATCTGCTGCACAGTAGGGGAAAAAATTGGATGCAGTCCTTCCCCCACCTTCCAACTTTACTTAAAACGACACAGGGTTTTAGGAGTGGCAGGAGGCAGACAAGAAAGGCACCCTTGCACCGCTTTGGTCACCATCTTCGACATATGCAAATAACTCAAGCTTTTCATTCATCATCTGTTACACACTGGAACTGCTGATTCCGGATAGCTACTTCGTAGAGTGGGATTCAAGAACAAAGACAAAACATCGGTGAATTTTCATTCCCAAACCCATGCACGTGACACAGCTCCCTGGTCTGCCCAGTAGCCCTTGCTCATGTACACAGCCACTGGGAGGGGGCCGCATGCCACTTCTTGCTGACCTCTGGTGTTTCCGTTTTCCCAATAAAGACCATTCTTATCCGCCCATCCACACCTCCCCCCAAACCAAACTTACATGTGTTATGGTAATGCCTTATCTAAATCTCTATCCATCTGTGAGGTTTTGCATGAAAGACATTTTCAATAAATATTTGTTGGTTGGAATGAATAAATGATTCAATTAATGAACTAGGCACCATATTTTGCTGTGTATAATGCACACCCTCGTTTTGGTGAGCACTACACACGGGATTATTATACCCATGTAGAATGCACACCCTTACTTTTCCCTCAAAAATTTGTGCAAAAAGTGCACATTACACAGCAAAATATGGTAACTAGAATCCAGGTTTGGTACTTTCCTTTGGAGTGTCAAAAAATAATGTTTTATAAAAAGATTTTGCACAGCAAAGGAAACCATCAACAAAATGAAAAGACAACCTACTAAAAGAGAGAAGAGATTCGCCAATAATACATCTGATAAGGGGTTAGTATCCAAAATTTATAAAGAACTTAGACTACTTAAGACCAGAGAAACAAAAAATTCAATAAAATCCCGGCTGGTGTAGCTCAGTGGATTGAGTGCGGGCTGGGAACCAAAGGGTCCCGGTTCGATTCCCAGTCAGGGCACATTCCTGGGTTGCAGGCCAGGTCTCCAGTGAGGGCCATGTGAGAGGCAACCATACATTGCTGTTTCTCCCTCTCTTTCTCCCTCCCTTCTCCTCTCTCTAAATAAATAAATAAATCTAAAAAAAAAAAAATCAATAAAAAAAAAAATGGGCAGAAGACCTGAATCGTTACTTCTGCAAGGAGTATATACAGATGGTCAACTGGTATGTGAGAAGTTGCTCAATATCACCTCACACCTGTCAGAATGCTGTCACCAGTGAATCAACAAACGAGTGTTGGCAAGTGTGTAGGAAAAGGGGAACCCTAGTGCACTGTTGGTTGGAATGCAGATTGGTGCAAGCACTATGGAAATCAGTGTGGAACCTCCTCAAAAACATAAAAATGGAATTGCCCTATGACCAGCAATCCCAGTGATTCTGGGTATGTATCTGAAGAAACCTTAAACATTAATTTGAAAGAATATATGCTCCCCAAGTTCACAATATTGCAACATTATTCACAATAGCAAAGCTATGGAAGCAACGCAAGTGCACATCAATAGATGAGTGGATGAAACAGCAGTGGTACATTTATACAACGGAATGTTACAGCCAGAGAAAAGAATGAAATCTAACCTTTTGCGACAGTATGGATGGACCTAGACAGCATGGGTACTAGTAAAGTGAAATAAATTAGACAGAGAAAGACAAATACCATTTGATTTCATTTATGTGTGGAATCTAAAGAACAAAATAAACAGGCAAAATAGAAACAGACTCCCAGATACAAAGAACAGACTGACAGTTTTCAGAGGGCAGTGGAGCAGGGTGGGGCCGGGTGAAAAAGGTAAAGGGATTAAGAAGTACACATTGGTAGTTACAAAACAGTCATAAGGAATGTAAATTACAGCATAGGGAATGTACTCAATAATATGATAAGTATGTATAGGGTCAGGATGGTACTTGAAACGTCAGGGAGACCCTGTAAACTACGTGGTCATCTAACCACTATGCTATACATCTGAAACTAACACAGTAATATTAAATGTAAACCATAATTGAAAAATTAAAAAAATAATGTTTTATAGGATGGAACTAAAAAGAGAGTGGAAACTTTTATATTTTCAACCCTAGTACTCTAATCCTTCTCTGTTGTTTGTCAAAGCACCCCAGCCAGAAAAGGACTTTGCTCCAAAAACTTTGCTCCAAGCTTTGCCCAGCCTTGTTCCCCAGGCCTCGAAGGTGCGACCAAAGGACAGGGACCCTCACTGCTCTCCCTGCTCTATACAGAGGTGACTGTCGCAGAGTGGGGGCCTCAGGGCTCCAGGTGATTTTCTTACCAAGTTATTTGTTGAGGTAGTATTGGAAGATTTCAAGAATTATAATCCCGTGCTAACATTTTTCGTTTGAAAACATAAATTTAAAGACGAACTCAATCACCAAGTGATTTAAAATGTGGGAGTCAGGCAGGTGGCGACATTGGCAATGTGAAGACTATTTCAAATATTATTCTGAACACTGAGGCATAGTTTGGATCCTAACAATGATTATGGCTCACCGATTTTCCAAGTGTTTGCTTTCCATGCATTTGTGTCAACCTAGTCTGTTTAGCTCAAAAGATTTAATCCCACAAGATCACCTATAATTAGGGAGTGATGATGCATTCTTAGAAGACAAATATAGACACCCAGAGGTAAAGCATCAGCAGTCTGAAATAATGAGTGCTTATCCTCCCAAGGCCGCCTATACCAAGACACTAGGGACAGTTCACTACAGCCATAACGGCATAGAAAGGTGGCAAAGTCATTTTTCTTATCTGCAGAAGTAGGTCACAGCAAGAACATTTTGGGAAAAAAAAAAACCCAGAGTGGCCATGAATGGGTTTTGTGACACAATCTTTTCATTTTTCACCTTAATGCTAGACTTGATCATCAGTTCATCCTGTAGGCTAATCATCTTCCTACACAGTAATAGGACCAGAATGAAGCGCTGGAATGCAGTATTTGGGGACACAGCAAAAAGCCCCATTTACCAGAACACAGTTTCCAACTGAATAACAAGAGCTCAAGCATTTGAAGCAGCCACTGGTTTTTGTTGTTTTATTGCCAGTGACATGAAAATGAAACGTGACATCATAAATTAGCACACTTACCAGGCGTCTGAGTGAGGCACAGTGCAGGCATAGAAGCTAAAGGTTATAGCATTTCCCACAGCAGCCTTTTAAACTCAGCATATGGCCCACATGTGGGAAGGCATTTTATTTCCATAGAGACTTCTACTTAAACTCGACAGCCAGACTTTGCAAAAACAATCAGAGTGATGCACTTTTCACAAGTGCCGCTGCTTTCTAAGTAATGAATGTGTGAGGATGGAGAGGGCAGAAAAGGGAGGCATATAGTAGCAGGAAGGGGGGCCATGGCATTCACACTGGTAATTCTATAATCTCAGGAAACGTCATCAGAGAGGCTGAAATCCACCCGCCCCAAAGCTCTGTCCTGTCGTCGGTCGGAAAGCCTCAACACACTTCCTGTACCCGCAGCTCTCTCCGATTACTGCTGCTGTCTCCTTCCAGTCGGATACCTGGGTTCACTGACTGACACTGGACTTCCTTCCTGCGGGACAGACAAAATGTCTCCAGGAAACCAGGCTTCTCGCCTAACTGTGTGCTCTTATTGACCTACGTTTTTAAAGAGATTTCCTCGGAAGTTCTGGTAAGAGCTAGGATCCGTTCTTTGGCTCCCACTCCAAGTTACTGACCTGGTGCTCCCTTCTCCCCAAATGTACTAAAAAGTTTTCCTCCATCCCTTTTTCTTTTTCTTACTTTCTTCTTGCTAAGAGCAATTTTATTCACTTTTCACAGAATGTGTGTGTGTGTGTGTGTATCATTTTTACCCCTCTTAGTGTCATTAACGACCTTCGAGCTTAGTCAGTTATTCTATGCTTTTCCCTTCCACATTCATCCTTTTTTTCTTCCTATTTTAGCACTGAAGGACAACTGTACAATGACTAAATTGTAAAGTTGTGTCACAGTTCCCCTAAGGACAGTCTTCTTCCTTGAGCTATTAAATTGGAAAATGGTTTAAAAAAAAAAGACACATCAAGGCTTTGTGACAGAGCAGGCACAATCATTGCAATGTAAAATTAGTCCTCCTTCCAAGGAAAGTGGTATAATACTTTACTTGTAACAGCACGAAGGGCTTTAGGAAATGGAATATAAAAATCCTATCAAGAGCTTTAAAGAGATGTGTGCAAAGTTATAGCATATTTTGTCCTGCAATGCAGACAAAAGCCATACTGATGTAGAAGGCTCTCTTTTGCTTTCTGATGCACTGTTGCAAAATCAGTCCATTTAAACACTGGAGCATGACCGGCTTTTCGTTCATGTGTGCATCCATGTCGTCATCCATCTGACACGCACTGGGTTGCTCCAATGTGCCAAGCAGTGATAAATTAAAAGAAAATCTAAATAAAAAGACATACAAAAATGAATCTTTTCCTCCTAAGAAATATGTCATTGTTTATCCTCTATTCTAGGCATGGCACTCACATGCAAAACTATTTCATAAATTGTGAGGAGGAGCAGTAACAATAAACCTACCTGTAGGCAGATTCACTAAGACGATGCAGCTTTATTGCCCTCCGTACAATCCTTGACTATTTCACTAGTTATTACCTGGCAGGCCACTGGGCATGCACGGCAGTGGGGCAAAACAGCTCTGAAATTTAATAACCTGAGCTGGGATTCTCACCTTGTGGTTTGCTGTCTGTGGCTCTGATTTAGCCTCTCTGAGCCTCAGTTTCCTCTTGTGAAAAACAAAAATAGCTGCACCAGTCCCAAAGGGTGATTATAATGATTAAATGAGATAAAACCCACCGTGTTTCTATAATGATGTCCGTAGTACAGCTGATGCTCAATAAATGCTCAACAATGTCAGCAGCACTGCTATCGTGACTGGGGTTTACAGCCCTGGAGAAATGGTAGACCCAAATCAAGGACCTCTTTTCTTCTAAGAAGGGTTCATTTCAAGGAGGCTGAGGAGAGCTAGGCTAAAAATTAGTGTATCCCTTTTACTAGCCCTGCTCCTCTGGAGCTGTGCTCCTACATCCTTCATCTAAGCACCCCACTTACACATTAGATCCATAAATGCCCCTCTATGTTAGCACCCCATTTACTGACCTGTCCCCATTATCTTGTCCGCTATCGAGCCCAGACTTACTTAGACATGGCTTAACTCAGGGATGTGGTTAAACACTTTGAATGAGTCAAAGAAAGGGAAGAAGATAAATCAACTTTCTTCCTGCTTGGGGGTAGAGATGATGGAAATATGAGGAAGGAGATAAGGAGGTAGGGATATCTGGACCAAAAGGAAAAAACAAACCCAAAAAGTTAATGATCCAAATTTAACAACAAAAATGATGCTCAGGTGGACTGGTAATTTCACATGTTCACCTTAATTTGGTTCATAGGATGTGGAGCTAGAAGGCATCTCAAAAATAATTAATTCAAATCCCATCTTTTTAGTACAGGAACTAAGACCCAAAGAAGTCTTGACTTGCTGAAGGCAACCCAGCTAATTGCTACAGACCTAGAACCAGAATCCTGATTTCTTCCAGTTTTATTCCAAAAAGAATTTTAAATGACTACGGCATCGTATGTTTAGGTCATTGATGTTATTGTATCTTGTTTTTCTTTGCTGTTGTTTTTGTTTAGTATGCAAAAGATGCAGTCTGACTTTTAAGAGGGGTTTGGATCTAAGGGATTTACTTTACGTGCTTGGTGGTGGTGGTGGTGGAACCAGCCACGAATGACCTGAAATCGTAAGCAAAGTTTTAAGTAGATGTACATTTTTCTAGAAGTGGCGTCCAAAGCTTTAGCAGACTCTCAAAGGTGACAGGGAGCAAAACAAAGATAAATGACAAGAGTGGTAAGACGGGCAGCCTCCGAGCTGCTGCAGTGCGGGCGTGGGGTGTGGGGCAGGGAGACGCTGGTTGGCCAAGAACTCCTTGGTCCTACTTCGGCTTCAAGCACGATGACTTTACTCTCTACCTGCTTTCTAAATTTATGTTCTTCTCAGTTTGTGGAAGGAGGGAAAGGTCTTCTATGGAAAACCACTGTTAGAACATATCCTATAATATCTCAACAAAGATATGACTGCCTGCCTATTAAAAAAAAATGTATAGGACTCTGCCAAGAGTCCTTTCTCTTGTTTCTGTTGCTGTTCTATTACTTTCCCATTTAACAATCAAGATGAAACCTCCTGCCTTGCCAACATCTTCACGAATGCCTTCTGGTGGCAAGAAAATGAGGACCAGGAATTGAAAGTAGCTAGAACAAAGGATCGAACCCATCCTTTCTCACTGTGAGAGGATAATGGAAATTACTTTTTGTTTCCCTGGTTTCTCACAGGATGACCTTCATCTCCAAGGCCTAGGTGATGCTGTAGGTGGACTGGAAGTCTCAAGTGGATTGTCTATCTTCTTCTTCTTCTGTTTTTTCATTTTTAATTTTATAATCTGAGAAATGTTTTGCCCTCCATTTTTCTCAGACAACAAAGAGTTGAGGGCATAGATTTAGAATCAAAAAGTTTTACCTTTTATAGAATGTTCAATAACTTGAGGTGGGAAAAGATGAGAACTAGAAAAAAAGCAATAAAGCTTAGAAAGCAATATATTTGGTCATTTTCACCCAAAATTAGAACTTCATGGCCCTAAGACATAAGCCTAAATAATGTTGTTTGTGTTGCATTAACCTTAAGCTATAATATGGCAAAAGTAAATTATAGGAGATCACAAAGAACAGTTATAACATTAGCAGCAGCTAGCAGGAAAATTTTGGCAAGCAATCATTCTTACAGATTCAGTTATAAAGTCAGGATCACAATTTTGGCCCATGTGAGTTGTATACTTATATGACTGCAGAAATAAGTACCATACTGAAAAATGAGCACCCCACAAGACATTTTTATATTTGGGGTTTGATGTTTCTCCTCCTTTGCTTTTACCTCCCCCCGCCCCTTTCAGTGCTTCTGAAGGAAGACAGAGCCCTGGGGTTGGCGGGGTGGTGAGAGGTCAGCTGGTTCAACTCTACCTCTCCTATCTCCACAAGTGCAACCATTTCTGCTCATCAAGATGGTCCCCCAGAATTAGAACTGCTAAAGATTGAATAGCTGGGCCTACACCCAGCAACTGGATGTTGTGAATTATACTATAAAAGTATAAGATGATGTTTCTATTTTCAAAGAACTTATCTTATGGGAAATCCTGGACAGAAGATTTAAGCACTGGCGAGTCACGCTAAGTGACGGCAGCCAGAGCAAGGAGCAAAGCAGATGAGATATTCATCTTATTGTCTCCTTTGGTGTCCGTCAGAGTACCTAACAAAAAGTGTGTAACGGCTTGTTGAACCAGAGTGGTACAGATAACAGAGCACTGGGGTGGGAAATCAGAGGCCAGGTCTCTATTATCAATAGGAGTTGATGTTTGGAATTAGAAATAGAAGGCATAGTCACAGGGATAAAAGGAACACCAATTACTTAGCATTTATTATATTCCAAGTACTTCTCACATAGTCACTGACTTTACCGTAACAAAACCCATGAGTAAGTAATACTATTCACAGACAGATGAATACACAGAGGCTCAGAGATGTGTTTTGCCGAGGTTCCTCAGCCAGTATGTGGAGGGACTGCACTTTCACACCACATCACACCTGTCTGATTTTTCAAGAGCATGCTCCAATCTAGACTCCTAAATCCTGTCATTTCTGAGATTCTGTAAATCTGTGTTAGCTTTCCCATTATGGTCTTATTCAATTATGAAATATAGCAAAGCTCATAAAGTATTCAGACATTTCTGCAGCAATGTTACTGACAGCTAAGTATGTAATGATTTTCTATTTCTCACATTAACATATCTTAAGTACCATCATTACAGCATCTATAAGATAACAACACAGAAGACCACAGCATGCACATTATGTTTAATTTCCATAGGTTCGCATTGAAGGCTGCCACATTTAGAATACACTAATGATAGGTAAATTATTCAGGTATTTTATTTAGCTCTGATGAATAGAACATTGAGTTGAACTGAAATTTTGGGATGGATAAAAATCAGTGTTGGTGAGGGAAAGAAGACACAAATCTGATAAAGGTTAAGTGTGGTATTATAAGAAAATTATTGTAATGCCCGCACACATTTCAAATATACCTTTTAAACAGAAAAAACAGATACAATGGAATCTACATCCAGAATAAGGAAAGTACAGTTACCTATGTAGCATCTGCTACTTGAAGGAAGTCAGCTAAAGGCACATTCACTTCTGGACGTGGCGACCAACTAGTGGGAGTTCCTTTAACATTTGTGCATTTTCAGCTGTACTTCCCCCACCAAGTAAACTTAATTTAGGTTTAGATTATTATACTATAGAAAGAACCTTTCATTTTACCTGCCCAGCTTCCTGCACTTGCAGTATCCCATAAGAAATCAGACACGGAAGGTATTAAAAGTCATTTTCTACCTATTGAATCTGAACACCAGCACTGTTGCTTATAGAGAAGGGGACCTGGGGCACTTGGAGAACTGGGGAAAGGGTAAGTTTCTGCCTTAAAAATCCTGCTTTATCCTCCTGTTCTGAACAATGTGAAACAAAGTGACAGTTCAAAATGAGAACTTTTTTCCAATTCTTATTTCCATCATTGAAATGAATAAATTCTTATAAAAAATCAATTTCCACTTTCTCCTGAGAGATTACAAAACCTCCGCTAGGAAGAAAGGAAAGGAAGGAGAAACAAGGAAGGCAAGATTAGTGCAAACGGAATTGCAATAAATGCAAAAAGAAAAAGAAGCTAATTTCTTAGCTTTGGCAATAGTTTTATATTTCTCTTCACGTCATTTTTTAATTTCTGAAAGAACATGCTCATTTACTCTTCCACCAGGAGAGTAAAAGTAAAGGTTAGCGAAAACCCTTTATTTCCTGAACCTTACTGTCACACAAACCTCTCGCAAATCTAAGCTTTTATGTTATTTATATGCACGACACTGTAAAGGTACAGGTCTTTAAAAGTCATTTTACAAATGAGAAAAGGATGGTGTCAGGCACTAAGAAACACACCTGAGCTTACTCGATGAAAAAGATGAATAAAAGACAAAAGCATTTTCCAGAACAGGTTCTCCGTTTAGCTTAGAGAACTGAAGCACCATGGAAACGTAAGGTTTGGTGTAACCAGGTGACTTAATGAGATATAAACCAGGGTCCTCTCCCTTTTGCTGCTATGGATTCATTCACAAAGGCATTATAGGATAGTTTTCTCTCTCCTCCCTTTTCCTCAAGCATAGAAAGGACAAAAGACCCCTGTGATCTTGAATCCTGGCTTCCCTTACCTCTCCTTGAGACTAGAGCTTTCAGGCTAGGGAAGCGGGCCACCCACAAGGAGAAAGTAGGCTTCTTGAGAAGCAAGCCAGGGGAGGGATGGATTCGTAAGTTCCAAAGTCATGTTGATTCATTTTCTTTTTTTAGTTCCTGGACTTAGAATATCAGGAGCTGGGCAGGCAGGTGATTACAAGGATGCCAGCGGAGATCCAGGAGGCAGCAGCACAGGTCTCAATTACAAGCCCAGCACAGAGAAAGGCAGAGCACCAGGGAAACTGCCTGCTTTTGGATTTGGGCAGTGTCTTCCCCGAAACCTTTTCCTCGTTTACCTGAACTGACGGAGACTGGTTACTTTAAGAGAATGAACTGATCGATTACTTCAGGAGAAAGAAAACTTGCTTTAGAAAAACACACAGACACTGCAGCTTCAGTATCTAGCCCTGAACTGACAAACAAGAGACAATGTCACACATAAAAAGTTCACTGTAAACCCTACTACCTGAGAGAACAGCATTTCAAACGTCACCACATGAAATTAGTAAAGTCACATTTCCAAGTCCCATCCATAGCATTAAAATTCAACTGGAAAAAACATATTTAAAAAATTTTAAAAACCAACTTCATAGAGAGAAGTATATATTAATAAAACCAACACCCTAGAGTCGGCCAAGGCTTGGAAGAGGAGTGTCTGAAATGAACTATGAAACAAATGGGACCCACGTCTAGCAATCAATCTTGGAAGTCCTTGGCCACAGTTTCCTTCTCATCCAGGCTGACACATGTGTTTGGAGATTTGATATCCAGAAAAATCCTTGGGAGGTACGCTAAGAGTAATGTTTCTTGGAGGAGGCAAAGCAGTAAAGAAGGCACGGCAAACTGCCTTCGGTGTTCCTTTGATGTGCTTATCTTTTTAATATGGCAACACCATGTTGCTCTGCAAAAACATAATCTAAATGGAAATTTAAGATATATTATACATTTTGCTGCCTTTTAAAATAGCAATGCACCAAGCCCAAAAATATTTCATCAAGCATAATTTAACCTTTTCCTGATGAGCCAAAGCCAACACTATGAATTATCTATCAGCTGTGTGACCTTGGGCAAGTCCCCCAGTCTCTCTAAGCTTCAGCCTCCTCATCTTTACTGTGTGAATGGTTGTATTTATTTTACAGAATGGTGATGGTGAATTAAATAAGAATATTCCTGGAAAGCACTAAGCATAAAGCCCTTTATATAAAACCGATGAGTGTAACTTCTGAGGAAGTTAACACATAAAGGTTTAAAACTTGAAGAGATTTATTTCTCTTTTAGAAAAACAAAAAAGATTTAACTCCCATTTCATCCAATCTAGTCGACTTGATGTTAGAAGCTCTCTCAGTACAAAAGACTAAAATGCTAAATAAGTATTTGTTAAAATCTTTTAAACACATAGCTGAATTATCAGGAGAATAACAGAATCCTCAGAGGTAGAAAAGAATCTGGAAGCCCCTTGGTAAACCAGGGCGGAGAACTGGGTTTTCCCTGAGGCCTCTGACCATCCTCAAGGTCTCGACTAAAGCATGAGGTTTCAACGGAGGAATGCCAGGGGCCAGAGGACAAGCCTGGGGCCCTGCAAAACTGGAGGCTGGATCAGGAACTCCTGAGATCCCTGCTGCTCCCCAAAAGCGAATGAACTGGAAAAATAATCTGCCTTCTAGAGGCTGACAGTGGGTGAGTCTATAATTGCCTCCCTCAGCCTTGGCTTAGAGTCTGGCATGGAAGGTGAGGGGAAAGACACCGGTGAGAATTCCAATCATAAGCCTACTCTTGGACATGTTTGGGATTAGAATCCACCCCATTTATGGGTCCACACAAATAATCTTCTCTGCGGGAACACACTTTCAACTTGGCTTCAAAGAACTCCCACAGAGAGATTTCCAAGGAGAACACAGCTCGCCATCATAAGGTAACCCAATATGTGAGCAGGTCAACAGAAGCAACTTAGAAAACCGGATCCACAGAACTGCAGGTATTTTAATTATGGAAGAATACATAAGCATGTATAAGTAAATGAAAGAAGTATCAAAAGTATGCCTCTGTGAGACTTCTAAAATGTACAGGCAGATTTAAAAAAAAGAACCAAACAGTATTTCTAGGAATGAAATCAAAATAAAAATATTGATTTCAGAAACTCAGCAGATAAGGTAAGTATGAGATTGAACATCACTGAAGAAAGATTAGTGATTAAGACTAAATAATAATTGTGGCAAACATAAAAGGTATATTCTGAACAACTTTTATTAAAATTCTGAAAATGTAAATAAACAAATCCATAGAAAAATATAAATTACTGAAACTGTTTTAAGAAGAAACAGAAAACCTGAATCATCTGAAATATTTACCTCTGTTGAATAAGGAGTTAAAAATTCTTGCAACTTAGGCCTGGCTGGTGTAGCTCAGTGGATTGAGCGCGGGCTGGGCACCAGAGGGTCCCGGTTCGATTCCCAGTCAGCCACATGCCTGGGTTGTGGGCCAGGTCCCCAGTGAGGGCCATGTGAGAGGCAACCATACATTGTTCTTTCTCCCTCCCTTCTCCTCTCTCTGGAAATGAATAAATAAAATCTTAAAAAAAAAAAAAATTCTTGCAACTTAGAAAATACCAGGCTCAGACGCTTTTACAAATAAGTTTTACCAAACAAATAATTTTAATCTTTATATAAAGACTTCCAGAAACAAACAAACAAACAAACAAAAACAAGGAACTCTCGACAGGTCATCTCATGGGGCAGTCAAAACTTTGACACAAAAACCCACAAAGACAGTGTAAGGAAGGAAAATGAAAACTTCCGTCTCTCCTGAACATAAATGCAGGTCATAAACAACATATGAGAGAACGCTATATCATGACTGAGTTGAGTTTAACTTAAGAATGTAAGTTAGTTTAACATTTGAAAATTATTTCAGGTAATTCACCATATTAACAGATTAAAAGGAGAAAAAAAAATGTTTGTGTTACAACAGCACAGAGTCCAAAAAAAATAAATAAAAAAAAGCTTTGTAATACTCTGTAGGACAGGCTTGCCTTCACCACATCCCTGGTACTTCAGAATAGGGAAATGCAGTAAAAAGAAAAAGAGGCTAATTTTTCTTAAGTGGAAATATACGAAGAGGCAAAAGCAACATATGAAGACATCAAGGGAAAAACAAAAATACTTGCAAGTCCATAAACAGCAGTCATTAAGTACATTTCTCTCATTTATTCAAAAATATTTACTGAGTCTCTACTATATGGTGAGACACTACTTGACGAAGTTCACAGTAGTAAAAAACAAACAATAACAACAAAACCACAACTAAAAAAAGCACTAAAAATACAAATATGGCCCTTTAAAAAAAATACTTTGGTAGAAAAGTAAATTGATATTAACATTCTGGAGAGTAATACGGCAAAAGGCATCAAAGGCTTCACCCACAGTCACCTAGAAAATGCCTTCAACCTAGAAAATCTGAGACTTGGCCAAGCCCACGGACAAGTGTCTTTGACAGCACAGCTTGTCAGCTATTAGTCCCTATAACTAAATATTAGCTATTAAATGATATAGAAAATTATTTACGACATAAAGGTAGCGGTATTTAACATTATACACAATATGATTCCAGTTTTGTAAAAGCAACTGCCTTTTTTCCGTCTTAACTCCTCCCCCATGCATATGCACACAGAAAACCCCAGAAGGAAACCCCCCAAAAGGCTACTGCTGAGAGATACAACTCAGAAAAATTTATTTTCCTTTTTTGACTTTTTACTTTTTAAATTTCCAACAATAATTATGTATTTCTTTCAAAATTAGAAAGAAATACTCATTTTTTAAAAGGACTCCAGTTTCTTGGGGTTGAATCACAGTACTTCTGAGACCTAGCACACTCATTTTCTTCACAAAGATTCAAGTTAGCAACATAACTTTCAGGTTAGTAGGGAAGGTAAGAGAATGATGAGTGAAGGGAAAAAATATCAGAAATATCAGAATGATGTCTAAAGAAAAAAATATCAGAAAGGAAAAACTGGCAGGTTCCCACATCACGGAGGAGAAAAATAATTTCAACATTTCCATGTAAAGAAACAGGTCAGCTAGCGACGACATTCATGAGACAAGCCAGTACAGGGCTGGAGGTGAGGAAAATGAGTTTTTAATCCCCATAGGGTTAATTTGCTAAGGTTTTGGGCTTTATGGCCTGCCAGAGGCCAAGATGTCATATAAATCTCTCTATATATACACACAAAAATGTAAATGATAAGGACAAGTGACACAGATATGTCTGAAAAACAGTATCTACTTTAAAAATAAAATACCTGATTTAAAGAAGGAATAATAAACCAAAGTCACCTTTCTTTTAATTTGGATGTATTTTATGTCTTCATTTGGTTAGTCGATCTACTGTAACAACATGTCCCTGGAATGCTATCACATTTTCTGCCTGCCCAGCACCTTTTGAACACACTTGAAATGTTTGAGGAATTTCTTTGTTTTTTGGTCCTACTTTCTTAAGGCGGAAGCCAGAAAACTTTTGCCCTGGCCTCTACGAAGCCAGGGCAGCATTGTGAGAACAAGCTCCACCAACCAGACACCCTGCTCAGGACTTAGCTTTAAAAGTAAGTAATTTGAGGAAGAAACACGGAGAATCAATCAATCTTGTGGCGGCCATGGAGGGGAGTATCAGTCTTCCTGAGGACAGTAGGGCAAGAAACCATAGTGACATTTTTCCCTAAAACAACCGGATTGCATACTAGACTTCATTCCCGGCAACGTGCTTAGCTACCCGATATCCTTCAATAAATTCTGCTTCTGCTCAAATGAACCACAGTGAAAGCTGTTGTTTCGAAGAATCCTGACAATATGAGGAATGATAATAAATGAAGTCTCTGAATGTGAGGAATAGCAATAGATGCCCTACAAAATTGTAGCATGTTAAACAACTACTACTTCATTAGTCGGTCCTTTACTTTATTCCCACTAAATAGGCACTAAATTCTCATTTACAGGTAGGGAAAAATTTCCAGCATCACAGGAATGTACAGGGTAGATGGCTATTCAAACCCACATATTTCTGACTCCAGAGTCTGAAATCTCATAATTGACATGAACTTCCTTCTTCCCCCATCACAGCAACAGAAGATGCATAAAACGAATGTCTAATGATGATGCTTCAAAAATACTTCCGAAAAACAAAACCCCAGCTTGCTTTGCTCAAGCCCTTTTTCAGACTTTTCAGTCATTTCACTGTAACTTCTAAACTCGAACGTAGAAATAGAGTGGAGTTCATGTAAAAAGACAGAAAGAATGGCAAGATTTGGCCAGATGCTAAAATGGATCCTGGGAGCCACACAGACAAATGGCTTTCTTTTTAAAGCCAATTCCTATCAAATACTAAAAACAAAACAAGTCTACAAACCTCTCAGGGACATCTGAGATCATTATTAATGATGTTACATGTATCAAAAAAAGCAGAGGAACAGAAAACAACGTGAATTTTTAAAAATACAGTTCAACTATATCCTGATTTCTGTAATCAACTCTATATTGCAAATTACCACTTCATCATAGTAAATTTGCAAATGTATTGGGAAGCTTGAAACGAACTTTCAACACCTGTTTTAGGGACACCAATCACCTTACATTAGCCCCTATGCACATCTAGAAAACAAGATTCATTTACCAAGTCTGCTTAAATTTTAAAACATGAATGCATTTAGTGATAATTTTATTTTGCAGAGAAAGAAGCACAAGGGAGCTTTTAAATGTTGGCTCTCATTATACTTCCAATTATTTCAATTATTTCAGATTATGCATAAGGCAATTTCCCCTTTGACAAAATGCTGCATAAAGACATCCATGGGAATCCAAACAGCAGCAGTCTTTGCACATATGGTAAATTATGTTCTTGAGGGGAGAAAAGCTCTAAGTTAGGTGATGTAATATGAATCTAACTTTCTTATGGAAACACTATGAAAACAAAGGCTTTCATTTCTAAACCTATCCCAACTTTGTGACTACAAAACGTCTTATTTAATCAACACTTCTGCATTATTTCAAACATAATTCCGAAAACAATAGGGCAACCAAAATAATAAAACTATGTCTACTGTGATTTCTGTTTGATTTTATGATAAAAATCAAAGGTCAAAGAACTAACAACTCTTTCTTTGGGTAAATGTTAAGATGTCTGTCCAACCCACAAGCCAATGATCCTTTCTTAAGGACTTTTTATTTAAAAGATTTTATTTATTATTTTTTTTAGAGAGAGGGGAAGGGAGGGAGAAAGAGAGAGAGAGAAACAGCAATGTATGGTTGCCTCTCACATGGCCCCCACTGGGGACCTGGCCCGCAACCCAGGCATGTGCCCAGACTGGGAATTGAACAGGGATATTTTGGTTCCCAGCCTGCGCTCAATCCACTGAGCTATACCAGCCAGGGAAGATTTTATTTATTTTTAGACAGAAGTGAAGGAGGGAGAAAGAGCAGAAGAGAAATATGGATAAGCTACCTCTCTCACGTGCCCTGACCAGGAACCGAACCCACAACCCAGGTATGTGCCTCAACCGGGAATCCAACTGGCGACCTTTTGCTTTAACGGCTGATGCCCAACCAACTGAGCCACACAGGTCAGGGGTCTTCAGGACCGTCTTACTTCATACGCGTGGCTTTTCAGTAGCCAAGTTTGCCTTGTACAACCCAGGGCCCTAATCACATCTGATGGACATAAACCCTGACCGAATGGAATTGTCTGTCTCATTGTGGGACTAAGATTTTTTCTGGGGGAAAGGATCATTTAAATGCTTTTTGTGAAAATGTCAGTGTTGCTAAGCTTTTTTTTTATAATTAAAGAATTAGAGCCCTGGCTGGTGTGTCTCATTTGGTGGGAGTATCCTCCCGTGAACTGAAAGGTTGTAAATTTGTTGCCAGTCAGGGCATATGCCTGGGTTGTGGGTCTAGTCCCAGCTGGGGTGCATGTGAGACGGGTCCAATATATGTTTCCCTTTCTCTCTCCCTCCTTTCTCCTGTCTCTAGAATCAATAAGCACGTCCCTGGGTGAGGATAAAAAAAAGAATTAGATAAGGGGCTTCTATAACTAAAAACCAGAAGATTTCTAATTTTCTTAAGACACTAGCTCCACAACGCCACTAGCTATACACAGAATATTAATGGTTAGGCATGAATATCTTCAAGATGAAGATAACCAACACTTACTACAGCATTTTCTATCCACCTTTCCATCCCTCAAAATGTGGATTCACACCATCAAGAAGCTTCAAAGCTTTGATATAAATGGTGGCCAAACTCAAAAAGAATAAATTACTGTGTGTATGGTAAAACCGTCAACTCAACTTCGAGTCTTATATGTGTTATTTTACATACTAGAGGAATAAAGTAAACTACAATCAGTGTGATGGCTTCTTGACCTGTACCTGCTATCTCCTGGCCCCAACTCTCAGATGAAGTCTGGTTGCCCCTGAACACCTCTCTCCCCTAGCTGGTCCCAGCACGTTCCCTTTCTTAAGGTTCAAAGAATAAGCCTTGGTCTGGCCTCCCACATTTTATGAAACATTTTTATTTCAAAGTTTTTGGGGTGTGTGTGTGTATGTGTGTGTGTGTGTGTGTATAAATACACACATTTAAATATATAAAAATATATAAATTTATATATATTAATTTGAAATAACTATAGACTGAGAGAAAAGTTGCAAAAAAAGTACAGTCTTTCCATGTGTCCCTCATCCAGTTTCCCCTAATACTACTATCTTATATAATCACAAGACAATTTCAAAGCCAGGAAATTAACATGTGTACAATGTTTACTAAGTAAACTACAGACCTTATTCAATTTTACCAGTTTTCCCGCTATCATTTTCAATTCCTGCATTTAGATATCTAATCCTTTGAAGTTTATTCTTATGAATGCTATGAGATACAAATCTAATTTTGTGTTTTTTCAAATAGTAACTCAATTGTTCATATAGCATTCAGAATAGCCAAAAAAAGAAAAAGAAAAAGAAAACCAAATATCCATTAACCGAGGAAGAAATAAATAAAATGTGGTATATCCATACAATGGAATGTTATACAGCAATAAAAGGAACGAAGCATTGACTCATGCTGTAACATGAATGAATCTTGAAAACATTATGCTAAGTAAAAGAAGCTGGTCACAAAAGACCATATTTCATCATTTTTAAAAAAATTCTAATTCCAATTCACATGTCTCTTCCACCCAGGAGTTGTTTAATAAGATAATTTATAAATATCTAGATATAACAGCCTCCTTTTTTTGTTTTTGTTGGTAAATTGTGAGCTTTGGCATTAAAAGGTGTCTTTTGTCATGTTTAATGCTCTGTGGCTTAAAAAAATTGTATTATGCCTAATATCACAATCACCACCACTTCTCTTTGTTTCCATTTATATAGTACAAACATAATTCATGTTCAATCATCCTGAATTTGTAGTATATCTAAATCATTGTTTTAGCCAGGTCTCTGTTATAGAACATATAATTACAGTTTGTTTAAATTGTGAGCCAAATTGTAAATCTTTTTCTTTTAATAAGCAAATTAAGCTATTTCACATTTATTGTTATAAGTGATATATTTAGTCATAAATATAATACTTTATAACCATGAATTTTTTAAGATTTTATTTATTTATTTTAGGAGAGAAAGAGGGAGGGAAACATCGATGTGGGAGAGAAACATCCATAAGTTGTCTCTCACATGACCCCAACTGGGGACCTGGCCCACAACCCTAGCAGGTGTCCTGATGGAAAATCGAACTGGTGATCTTTCTGTGAACTGGTGACCTTTTGGTTCGCAGGACAGCACACTCAGTTCACTGAGCCAACCAGCCAGGGTTATAACCACAAATTTTTTAAAATACTTTCTATGTTTCTTTTCCTGTAAGAGGTGTATATTGATATTTAGGAAAGTTTCTTATTTTTGTTCTAGTGGTTGCTTTTGTACTTACCCTTAAATTTTTTTTTGTTAATTTTTATTGCTTTGAGAGAGAGAAGGGAGAAAGACAGAGAGAAACATGGATGAGAGAAGCATTGATTGGTTGCCTTCCCATATGTGCCTAGACTAGGGATCGAACCCACAACCTAGGTATGTGCCCTGACCAGAAATCGAAGCTGCAACCTTTCGGTTATGGGGCAAAGCTCTAACCAACTGAGCCGCACCAGTAATTATTCACCATCTGGTTCTCAAGTTTTTTCTTCATTTTGTGGGGGGAAGGGCAATGTTTTCTTTATTATCCACCCATTGTCTATACAACGAGTTTTTTCTATCTTCATCCCTTCTCCCTATCCCCTACTGCTTTTGTTTTTTCGTTACATCATGTCAACTTTGTCATAGTACACAACATTTGTGCATTAGTCTTCTATCATCATACCAATCATTGTTCTAGTCTTATGTTTACATCTACGTATGTTTTAAAGTTAGCCTAGGGGCTTTTTCTGTAAAAGACCAGAGAGTATAATAGACATAGGCTTTGTGAACCATATGACGTCTGTTGTAATTACTGAAGCCAGCCACAGCGCAGCCGAAAAGCAGCCGTAGATGATATGGGGCGGTGTTCCAGGAAAACCTTATCTACAAAAACACGTAGAGGCCATAGTTTGCTGGCCCCTGCTCTAGTACGTTCTTTCAGAAGGGCTTAGCAGTATGATTCCTTAAATTTTTGTGCAGTCAAAACTGTTGCAGGATTGCCTTGATATCTGAAGGACAGACTGGCTAGATATAAAATCCTGGCTGCATACTTTCTTTCCTGAGGCTTTTTTAAAAAAAATCTTGCCCCATTATTGCCTTGATATGTAGATTTTAAAATTTGATGCTAGCCTAATTATTTTGCAAGTTATTTGATCTTTTGGCCTAAAGTACTTGAAAATTTTATCTTTATCTTTGAAATTCAAGAGTTTTATTATGATCTATCACAGGCTTGATTATTCTGGGTGAATTTTCCCTAGTACCCAGAGAACCCTTCTCAACGTGTTGCAGATTCAGGTCTTTTTCTACTTCTGGAAAGTTTACACAAGTGTGTGGACATAGGTTATTTTTCTTTTTCCTGGAATTATCTTTTTAAATTATAGTTTCAAATATTAGATCTATATCATTGTTATTATTGTTTTTTTTAAATTCAGGACTCTAACAGTTTTTTAAGAACGACCTTTTCTCTCTGCCTATCTTTCATTCCCCATACTTTCTCTTGAACCAGAAGGGTGGTAGAATATGCCACCACAAAATATACCACATGAAGATTTTGGGCGTTAAAGGCACTTGAAAAAAACAGAAAATGAAAGAAAAACACTTCGACCTTCCTTCTTTTTCTTAAAAGCAGGAGATGAAATTCTGAGGTAAAAGATGTCCTCCCTGAACCAGAAGGAAAGTAGTATACTTATTATTAAGGACACAAAGTTGAGACCAAAAAATTTTATGTAAACAGACCTTGTAAAATAATTCTTATCTTCCTTTAGCCTGTCCACATAATTTAGTTACTTATCTACAACTGCCTCTCTTTGTTCAACCCACTATGAAAGTATGGGTGCTCTGCCATTTCTTTAAGTCTTCTCTCCCTATGAGGGCCTCACATAAAACTCACATGTGAGTAACGGGATACCATGTTAATCAGCCTGTGTCAGTTTAATTCCCAGAGCCTGTCAAAAAACCCTAAGAAGGTAGAGGTAAAAATGTGTCTCCCTGAAAAAGCCCTGTTTTACTTCTTTCTTTATGTCATTCTCACTTTATTAGTTATTTTCCTATCTTGCTTTAAACCTGTAGTAAATTTTCATTAGTCTATTTTCACTTGGGCACTTTTAAGTTCACTCTTCATTTCTGAGATAATTTTGTTTTTTTCTTTCATTTCTTTTCCTGCGTTCAGTCAACTCCTTTTGGTAATTTTTTTCTTCATTTCTGAGATAATTTTGTTTTTTCTTCCATTTCTTTCCTGAATTCAGTCAACTCCTTTTATTATCTTGGTTTTTGCTCATTTTGCATTTCTGAATCAGAGTGCTTTTTCACATCCTCAAATATGTGAATGTCCTTAATTCTGTTTGGAGTGTAAACTTAACACTTAGTTCATTGTTGTTTTGGAGGGGAGGATTTTTCTGAATTGATGGTTATGATTTTTCTTTTTCTAATTTTCTGCAAAATTTCTCCACTGACTTTATTTTTTGTCCATTTTTATGATATTGGAGTGCTACATAAAATTCCTAATTTAAAAGGTGCCCCTTTCTGTCAGTCTAGCAATGTCCAGTTACTTTGTAGGTTTTTGAATCAGTGTGTTTGTTTTGGTGGCAGAAGGAGTCCTCTGTGTGACTGTCCTTGTCTTATAGAACCTAAGTTCCACCCACCTCACTCTTCCTCTTCATGGCTAAAAACTACTTCTTTTCTTTTGCTCTTTGTCTCCTCTGGAAACTATACTTTGAGAAGATTGCCCCAGTAAGTGATGCCTACCCTTTTAAATCATGTTGGCCCCTTTAAATCATGTCTGTCTCTTTAAACTGGTATACCTGGTCCCATATGGTGTCTCCCTTTTTAACTCGCATGCACTTTAAAATCCCTTCCTTATGCTCTATGGTCTGATCTGCTTGGACATTTTTCTAGCATTTTAAAATTTAGGCTGGATTTAACCTTTCTAATGGCAGTTCAAAATCACCCAGAGGCACTCACTCTCTTCAGTCTTCTCTCAAGTTTTTCTTGGTCTGCTTTTTTTAAAATTGATTTGAGAGAGAGAGAGGGAGGGAGGGAGAGAGAGAGAGAGAAACACTGACTTGTTCCACTTAGTTATGCATTCATTGGTTGATTATTCTATGTGTCCTGACTGGGGATCAAACTGACAACCTTGGCATTTTGGGACAATGCTCTAACCAACTGAACTACTCAGCCAAGGCTTCTTGGTCTGCCTTTGCTCACCAAAAGCCTTGGGGAAGAGTGGAGGTGGGGTAGAAGTACAAGGAATTGAGCACTGAACCATTTGATTTTTTCTCCTTTTTACTCACAGTTGTTTTGCGGCCTTGGCATTCTCTGTCTCCAGGTATATATAGAGAATTTTCATAGTTGGGAAGTTGTTTTATATTGTTTTCAGTCTGGGAGACTGATTATGACATAGTTGCCATTGTTTTTTTGCTACTTGGAAATGTGTAGAGTATTTTTTGACACCAGGTGATGTTCCAGAGGATGGAGAAAGAGAGGGATGCAAATTTTTCAACTGAAAAAAGTGGCCAGACAAAAGGAAAAAGCTGGGCCCTAGCTAACTGTTGCCAAGAATGTGGCAATATGGAGGGAGAAAGCCTCAATTTTGTGTATGCAGGGTGACACTCAGGCTGTGACTTTTCTCTTTGATTCTCAAATCCTAACCAGGCACAGTTTGGGTATTTTTTGGATTATTTGAGGGGTGGGGGATGGGTGACAACACAAACAAATGGTTTACAAAACTGGTAAAAAGCGTCATCTTCACAACAAAACTCTCCAAGCCTTCAACATTATAACGTGACAGTACTACTCAACTTAAGACAAAATTAAATAAACTCATATATCCAGAGCAAGTTAAATTTAAATGGATTTTAAAAGTGCCTAAATACCACATAACAAGTTATCTTCTGGACACCATCACTGAGCTAAAAAAGAAACAACAGGATTAAGAAAAAAAAAATCCAGTGAATGGTTCACCTAGTTCTACTATAATTAAGCCCAATTTTCTTTCTATTTTATGCACCTATAAAAGTGAAAAGCAAAGCCACAATCCATTTACCTCCAAAAACCACTCTGTAATTGTGACCTGAACCACTGATATTGAGTAGACAACTAAAAATCTGGGGATGTTTAATTCTATTATGACCCAAGAAGGTATCATTTCCTCACCATGCTACCCACGCATCCTGAACAAATCTGACTCCAAAGCTAGACAGTAGTGATAAAATGTGACACACCAATGGCACTGATTATGAAAATGGCCACGCCGTACCGTTAGGATGTATAAAGTGCTTTCAGACAGGACGGATCGTCATCATTCTCCTTCTACAGACGTGAAAACCAAGGTTAAATCATAAAAAGCCAAAGATGACACTAAAAGTTCTTGCCTTGAATTCTTTAAATTATGGCAATGACAGATAAAATATAACATAAGAAAATTCCAAATCACATATACCTTCCAAAATAAACTAAGCATTTCCTTGAACCAGAAGCATGACGTGGGGAGGCAGAGCTGAAGTCAAAGTCAGCCTCCATGGCGGAAAAACGCTCATGGAAGGAGACCCAAGACACTTGCTGCTGACAACTGCTGAGGGTTACAATATACATGTTACTCCACATTTAGAGAAATATGGAAATTCAAGATGCTTGCTGGTGCAGTGAGTGATCTGTAAGAAGCCCCGATATCCCAGAGAGGTCACCCTTGTGGACCTGGTGCTGGACGGCCCCAGGGAGGTGGGGCAAGTTGTGGGAGCCCTCCAGAGGAGAAAAGAGATCTCACATAAGGTGAGTTTGCAAACCAAAAATGTAACATGTGAAGAAATCAAACCCTAACTGAGACAGCCACAGAATCACCGACTACAAGATTAAGCAACTCTAGACAAAATTAAAATAACAGAACAAATGAAAAAGACTTAAAAGTGGATATGTTTCATATCCTCAGAAATATTTTAAAAACTTAATATCTTAGAAATATAATATTATATTATATTTCCATTATATAATATTTCCATAATATATCTCCATTGAAATAAAACTCAGTAATGGGGATAAGTACCAAAATTATTACAAAGTCCAGTACTAAGGAATTTATCCTGAATGCAGATATACATATATATATGAAACATTTAAGAGACAAAGAGACTAGACTGAAAGACTCCAAAATATGTCTAACAGGAGGATAAAAGAAGAAAATGCGGGGATAACAGAGATTTAAAATATAATGGTTAACAATTTTCCAAAACTAATTAAAGATAAGAGTCCTCAGATGGAATGGTCTCAGAGAATAGAGTTTTTTTTTTTTAAATCCACACCTACACATCACTGTAAAACTACATAGTACATCAAGCACAAAGATAAAATCTTATAGACCAGTCAGGAAAAAGGGATGGATTGCCTTCAGAGGCACAGCAAATAATCTTACTGTCTTATCCACAGAAATAGATGACAAAAGGCAATGAGCTACAGATCCTCACACTGGGAAGGGTACAGAATTCTACAGCCAGCTTACAAGACCATGAGCAAAATGAAGACATTTTGGACATAGAGAGATTAAGAGTTTACCATTCACAGACCATTAATAAAAACATACTAAAGGATATGGGATTCAAGAAAAAAACAAAAAGCACAAAAACTAATGGGCATATATATAATGAACATTGAAATATTTAAAATGAATAGCTAACATTTGTTCTTAAATGAAACAAACAAAAACAGGAGCGAATAATGGGAAAGATGTGGGGTAAGGAGAAGGAATGTGCTTAATACAGTTAAAATATGGTAAGGCTCATGTGTGTTTGAAAAAGATAAAGGTACTGAACAATTTTGTTTTTACTAGGAAAATTTATATTTATATTTTCTATATTTAAAAAATGTAAGAGTAATCACTGAAAAAAGAAAACTGCATGCTATTGCTTCTAAGCAAGCAGATAATTTTTTTAAAGATGAAAAACTATCAAGATATCAGAGGATAAGAAATAAGAAGAAAAGATAGTAAGACAATGGAAATACATATACTCCCCTCCACACACATATACAAAAGTAGCAGATATAAGTCCAACTATGTTAGAAATCACAATAGTAAGCCAGATTTAACTCACCTATTTAAAATACTATGTCTTCGAGGACTTCCGCCAAGATGGCGGCGTAGGTGGTCGCACTCGCTGCCCGCACATCCAGAGTGTCTAAACAACGAACGCAGTAGCGAAAAATTAAACAACCAGAACGGACAGAATCGAACTGAAGGGAAGTCCGACACCCAGGAGGTAGGAGA
>PVJI01020662.1:0-28571 GCA_004026765.1 Micronycteris hirsuta | reverse complement strand
TAACCTCCCCCTGTCTGTTGTCTACCTCCCATTTATGCTACTTGTTCTGTGCCCCGTTCCCACCCTCTCCCCCTACCACTCCCCTGTTGATATTCCTCCATACCTTATATAACTCCCTTTAACATTTCATACAATAAAGGCTGGGTGGTGATGAACTTCTTGAACTTGACCTTATCTGAGAAGCACTTTATCTGCCCTTTCATTATAAATGAAAACTTTGCTGGATAGAGTATTCTTGGATGTAGGTCCTTGCCTTTCATGACTTGGAATACTTCTCTCCAGCCCCTTCTTGCCTGTAAGGTCTCTTTTGAGAAATCAGCTGACAGTCTTATGAGCATTCCTTTGTAGGTAACTGTCTCTTTTTCTCTTGCTGCTTCTAGGATCCTTTTCTTATTTTTGATCTTGGGTAATGTAATTATGATGTGTCTTGGTGTGTTCCTCTTAGAGTCCAACTTCTTTGGGACTCTGAGCTTCCTGGACTTCCCTAAAGTCTATTTCCTTCACCAGCTTCGGGAAATTCTCCATCATTATGTGTTCAAATAAGTTTTCAATTCCTTGGATTTCTTCCTCTCCTTCTTGCAGCCCTATGATCCGTATGTTGGGACATTTACAGATGTCCTGGAGGTTTCTGAGCCCCTCCTCCATTTTTTGAATTTTTCTTTCTTCATTCTTTTCTGGTTGGATGTTTTTTTCTTTCTGCTGGTCCACTCCGTTGATTTGAGTCCCAGTTTCCTTCTTATCCCTATTGGTTCCCTGCGGATCTCTCCTCATTTGTTCAAGCAATTTCGATAATTTTTCATCAAATTCTGTGAGCATCCTTATTACTAGGGTTTTGAACTGTGCATCTGATAGGTTGGCTATCTCTTGGTCGGTTAGCTCTGGAGCTTTGATCTGTTCCTTTCTTTGGGCCATTTTTTTTCCCTCGGTGCGCCTGTTACTGTAAGGGGGGGCAGAGCCTTGGGGTTCACCTGGGCAGGGAAACTCACGGTGGTGTGCTGTGACGTAGCCTGTGGGGGTGAGACCTGAGAGCACAATGGCGCCTGCCCCACTCTCCGCACCCACACCACCTCCTGCAAGCAATTTGAGCCTCTCTGCGCTGGCTCCGGGGTCGGTGGACAGGCTGCACAGCTCCAATCCCCCACGGGTCTCCCCAGCGAACTCTCCTGTGCAGCTGGGAGTTCCTCCCGCCACTGACTCCACCCCCACAGGTGCTCTCAGTCTGCACCGATGGGTTGCGCACTGCTTTCTCTCCCGGTCCGTCTGCCTGTGAATGCGGACCTGCCCGGTCCACCAGTCTCAGCCCCGCTGGGTCCGGATGAGCCGGGCGCTGACCACACTTCAGTCAGGCACCCCTGTCTCTCAGTGTGCTGCAGCCCCACGGGAACTGCCCCTCTAACCGCAGTCCTGCCGTCTGCTCACCAGCTCGCAGCGGAGTCGCCAAGCGCTCTCCCTCTGCCCTGCTCCTCCCAGCTCACCAGACTGGATGAATGTATCTTCTTTAATTCCTTGGTTGTTGGACTTCCTCTCAATTCGATTTTCTGTCAGATCTGGCTGTTTTTGGTTGTGTAAATTTCTGATTTTTTCCTCGTTTGGTTGTGCGAGGCGGCACGGCGCATTCACCTATGCCGCCATCTTAGGAAGTCCCAATATATCCTTTTTTGACTCATAGTAACAATGACTTGTCCCTTCCAGTTATAAACTTCCAATAAATCTTTGTCCTACACAAATAAATGGGAGAAACAGAGGAAATATCCTTTTTCAATGAGAAATGCTTGTTCCCTCTTTTCACCCCCAGTTGTGTTCCCATTTTGGTAGCATTTTGTTGTTGTTGACATTTTTATTTACTATAGATGCAGGGGGGTAACTCAGATTTCTTTCATCCTCTGTTCTGGCCTAAGAATTCAAATAAATGCTTTTCTGTTAATGGCAGGCAGGTGATGTCCCCAAGCAATGGGACCACCCAGCACTCCTCAAACCACAGGGTATTGGCAGGAGATGGATTGGAGAAGATGCTATGAATACTTCAGACAGGGTTCTTTTAAAGGGTTATAAAGCTCTGGCTGGTGTAGCTCAGTGGATTGAGCACTAGCCTGCAAACCAAAGGGTTGCCAGTTCAATTCCCAGTTAGGGCACATGCCTGCATTGCTGGCCAGGTTCCCAGTAGGGGGTGCATAAGAGGCAACCACAAATTGATGTATCTCTCCCTCTCTTTCTCCTTCCCTTCCCCAGTCTCTAAAAATAAATAAATACTTTTAAAAAAGGGTCATGAATATTCCAGACAGGGTTCTTTTAAAGGATCATTGCTGAAAATACCCTAGGAGTGGAAATCTGGTGTCAAGTCTCACCTGGCAGGAATTGAGCCTGGAGTGAAAAGTACATAAGTGTACTAGCTCCAGTTTCCCCTCATCTGCCCTGAGAGAATGGAAGATCAGATGCCAGGCTGATGGGGCAAGGAGATTCCAGACATGTGGCCCAAGAACAGATTTTCTGTTGAGCAGAAGCCAGGATGAACCCAAGCTCTGATTCACTTTCCCCACAAGTCTGGGATTGTAAGGAACCTAATAGAACCTTTTCTCACCAGCTGAGTCTCAGTTTTCCTTTCTATAATATTGGTGGAAAGTCTCCCCATACACTTCCCCACCTTATTGTTCCAGAAAGCATTCACAGTAAGAGGAAGTAAGAAAAACATCCTTGGAAAGTCAAAGGACTTCAGAAGTACCTAAGGATTTATGAAATGACAGCAGTCATTTGTTCAGATCACCTGTGACATGTGCTGATCACTTGCAATGATGATAATCACCACAGCTGGTACTTTCTGAGCACTTACTCTGGGTGGGCATTCTTCTGTGCCCTCCACAGTAACTTAATTTAGTCCTTACCACAATCCTGTCAGGTAAATGTATTCTCATTCCCATTTTACAAATCAAGCTTAGAGAAGCTGAGAGATAAACCTGGGTGACAGGTAACATTGCAGAGTTGGGGCGCAATCATGCACCCCTCACTGCCTGTACCAGGAACCCAAGAGGGATCCTATACCCTGTTCTCAGAGCACTTACACTCCAGCAAGTGTACAGTGAGCACCCACTGAATGGGGGCTTAGTGGTTTAGGCCAGGGCACGTACATTGATAGATGAGCTACACTGGGCCTTACACTCTCAGTGCCAGTGCAGGGCCATTGGTGTTCCTAGAAGAGAACCATCATTGTCACCAGGGTATCTCCTAGGCAGGGGAGTCTTGACAGATTAAATTACTTCTTACCAGGACCTGGTAATTTCTCACTGGGAGCAGTCAGGCAAGACACAGAGATGGCTGAAAGCAGGGAGGCACCTCAGTGCAGGTGAGTCAGAGCACAGGGTTCCAGCAGTCAGTTGGGAAGGAGACCCCATCCCATGGCCCCACTCCAACCTCTCCCTTCGTGCAGTGAGTCAGTAACAGGAAGGAGCCCTTGGCCTCCTGGTAATACCATTACTGACCCCATCAGGAAAGGGGAAGTGGAGAGGGAATGGAAAGGTGAGCCATCCCAGTTCCCTCACTCCAGAAGGCAGCAACAGCTGAAGGCAGTTTGTGCTGGCATCTGTTCCTAACCCTGCCCTGCCCCCACCACCTGCATCTGAGATGGGGTGGCCAGGACCTTGGCCGATCAGAAGTCTGGGGGGAATTTTGAGGAGCACTAATAGCTAGGCATTTCCCCAAACATGAATAAGAATGTCAGCAAAAGAAACTCTGGAATCTGTATTTGTAAAAAGTACAGCCCCTCTCCCCATGAGGCCTGGGTCCTGTGGTTGTAGAGGTCCTGACCCATCCTGATCAGAGTGACACATTGGTGCCACCTAGGGGAAGTATCAGCTATGAGCGAACCAGATACCAAAACAGTGCTGTTCCCTTCAAGGTGAAGTTCTGTACTTTAAAACAGTTCTGTTTTGAAAAGCTTTCTAGCAGTTCACTTTGTGAATTTTCCAGGAGGCTTTGAAACATCTGGCCTGTATTCCTTTAAGTCACTGGTTTAAGTGGGATAGATTAAAAAGGTCCTAGACCAAAAAGAGGGAGGTGTCTCTTGCAGGGCAGTGTCCAAGCACATGTTCTCTCCAGGGCCTGAGCTGAGCACTGGGTGGGCTGGCAGGGAGGCCCCACCCACATCCACTTGGTGCCTATCCTTCTGCCCTTTTCCATCAGTATGTGAAGATCTTCCGGGCCCTGATCCTGGGGGAGCTGGAGAAGGGTCAGAGTCAGTTCCAGGCCCTCTGCTTTGTCACCCGGCTGCACCACAATGAGATCATCCCCAGTGAGGCCATGGCCAAGCTTCGACAGGTGAGTGCCTTCCTTGGGCCTGCCCTCTCCCAGCTTCTGCCCCAGAGCTCTCACCACTGCAGCCAGCAAGGCCCCAAGCCTGTACACCACTCCAACCTCCATATCCCACCCAGCATGTGACCTGAGCACTCATACCTGGTACCTTACTCTCACCTTACAGTCCTGAACCCCCTGACTTCTCCAGCTAAACCTGTCCTCACAGCCCCAGATCTTTAATTTGCACTGAACCCCCAAACTCCCATATTCCTCCAGTCCCTAATGTTAGCTCCTCCTCATTTATGATGGAGGCTAGGGGCTTAGACTCTGAAGTTGGATCTGCCTTCAGGTCCAGTGCCACCCTCATTATCAGGATAACATTGGACAAGTTACCTCACCTTCAAAGCCTCTGCCTGCCATGGGTCCTTCTCCTTGTGCCTGCCCTTCTCAGAGAGGCTCAGTTTCCTGAATGTTGGAAAGTATGGAACCCCAGAGGTCAATTACCCTGGGACAGCTTGCCTGGTCAGCCCACCTCCAACAGCCGCCCCAGCAGCATGATTGAACTCTTCATCGGGCCACTGAGGACAACCCAGTAGCCAGCTGAAAAGCCTGACTGTGCTCTGGGTATCAGTTTCTCTGCCAGTTGGAGTGGGAGCTGGGTGACCTTTGACTGACTGCCATGTTGCAGATGGTCCCAAGATTCTAAATACAACCAGCCTGGGCTTGTCTGACTCTCAGTGATCAGGGGGAAATGGGCAGGAAGCCTTCTGAGACTTGGTGGGAGTGGCTCTTCTCCTCCCCACAGAAAAATCCACGGGCAGTGCGTCAGGCTGAAGAGGAGCGGGGCCTCGAGCACCTGCACATGGATATCGCTGTAAACTTCAGTCAGGGAGGCCTGCTGAGTCCCCATCTCCACAATGTGTGTGCAGAGGCAGTGGACGCCATCTACACCCGACAGCAGGATGTCAAGTTCTGGTTGGAGCAAGGTCAGCTGGGTGCTGTCCACTGCTGTGTCCTATCAAATATGATAGAATGCAATGATGAGATGTGGGGTTCAGGGAAGGGACCTCTAAACCAGGCTGGGATTGATAGGGAAGTGACATCTGTGTGGCTCTTCAGTGAGAGGAATCAGCCAGGTAAAAGGGACCCATTCCAGGTAGGGACACACAGAACTATGACTCTGCTGGGCCCTGTGGAGGGAGATTCCCAGGCAAATCCCACCTCATTCCTGATCTTAATGGGAACACAGAGAGAACCTTCTGTCATGTGAGGGGGCACAGGCACCAGGGTCTGGGTGGGGCCCAAGGACTCCCACTCCCACATGCTTACCTTGGCCGCCATCTCTTAGAAATCCATTCCTCTACTTTTTCTTCTTTCTCTGGTGCCAGCATCTTTATCCCAAGATCTTCAAGGCCTCCTCCTATCTTTGCATGATCTTTGCCTTTCTGACCTGTGTGACCTCACTGCTGGGCAGTCTCCTGGTGCTTTTCCTAGGGCTGTCTTTAGGTCCTCTATAGAGGGGATAAGGAGATGTCACCATTCCAATTCCAGGTCCCTGGTCCCTCTGCTCAGCTGGCTTTGATAGAATGGTCCCTTTCTGCTCATTTCCTACTTATTTTCCCCTCGCCTTTATTCCATCACAATCCAGTATAGTGATGTTTTTAAGTGTAGGATGGCAGCATGGCTAAGTTAAGTCCTTGAAGTAAGATAGACCTGTGTTCCAGTCCTAACTCTACTACTTACTGTGTGACAGATTGTTAAACTTCTGTGGGCTGTTTTTCTCATCTTTGAGAGGGGGATGGGAATATTTAGCTCATTGGTTGATGGGATACTTAAAAAGTCCATGCATGGAATGGCCCTGGCCCCTTGCTAGGGAATCCCCCCTTTCTCCTTTCTTGACCTTTGCCTCTCTCCTTTAGGTGTGGACAGCTCCATCTTCAAGACTCTGCACAAGGACACAGAGCAGGCTTTGCTACCTCGCTGTGGGCAGGTGGGGGACCGAGGGATGCCCTGTGTCTGTCACTATGGCCTGAGCCTGGCCTGGTACCCCTGCATGCTCAAGTATTGCCATAGCCGGGATCGGTTGGCACCCTACAAATGTGGCATCCGCAGCTGCCAGAAGAGCTACAGCTTCAACTTCTACATGCCCCAGAGGCAGCTGTGTCCCTGGGATGAGGATCCCTAGCCAGGCCGGGGTGAAGGCTCACCACTCCTTCTCCCAACCCCAGAGAGGCCTTATTTCTCTCCCTCCCCTCCCTTCCTATCCTCTCCCTTGCTCTTCCCCCTACCCTTTTCCTTTTCCCTCCCTTCCTCTTCCCCTTTTCTCCCCTCTCCTAGTCCCAGAGCCTCTAGCCCCATCACTCATAACTGTGAAAAGGGATGTGGCATAGCAGCTCCCACTCCCACCATGTGCCTTTCTTGAGGAGAAGAAAAGGTGGTTCTCCATACTGTACCCCTCCTCTCCTCCTTCAACCCTCCCCTTTCAAGCAACCAAAATATCATGGCCTGTGATTCTATTATTTAACTCTTTAAAGGTTTAGATCCCAAAAGGTGTCTTTGCCTGTTATACCCACCTCCCCATATAGAACCCCTCCCTAACCATCAGGAAGAAGCTGGCTGCTCTGTATTTTGAACTACCCAAGAAGGAGGGCATTATCACCCCAGAGAAGGAGCTGTTGGGATTGATGCTGCAGCCCCTACACCAGATCACCATGCATTCTTCTCATCACTGGCCTCCTAGGCCTCACTGGGGCCAGTGGGAAACTCCCAGCTCGGAGACAGACCCTATGTGCCTTTCCCCAGACACAGACTTGGCTACGAGAGCAGGCACCACCTTTCCCCTTCTAAATAGAAATATGTTTATAGGGTTCTGGGTCAGGGAGGGAGCATGTAGTATGAGGTAAACTTGAATTTCAGATTTTTAATGCAAAGTATTTATCATTTCTACCAGAAATAAAAGTTTCAATTTTAACTTGACTGACTTTTGGCCAATGCAATGCTGCCATCTGGTGTCAGGAGAAGTGTTCTGTATTCTATCAATGACTAATCTTGGGACACCTAAAGTGCCTACTGTTTCGTCAGGTGGGATAATCCTTACCTGTTTCTCCATTTGGAGAACGGATTTGAATATGACGATAGAAGTTCGCATGATTCATGATTAATGTCTGCGTAATCAGGGCCTGCAACACCCTGATTGTTCCTATCTGATTCTTAAAAAAATAAATAAATAAAAAATAAAGTACCTACTGGATGCTCAGCCACTGTGTGGTGGAGAGAGGTTGTGGGTGGGGGGACGTTACTAGGGAAGGATAAGACAAACCTGCCCTGAAGAAGAGGAGACGTACATAGATGAGCAAGCCAGACAGTAGTAGGCAGCATGAGATATATTAAGACAGCGTGAGATAAGATGAAAACTTTGGAACTAGACTTCCATGGTTCAAATCCTGGCCTGCTGTTCTTTGCTGTGCAGTCTTGGGTCACATTACTTTACCTCTCTGCCTCAGCTCTCTTGGCTATAAAATGAGCTTAATTGTGAGACTTAAGTGAATTCATACATTTCAAGTGCCCAGAACATAGTGTTCACTGTGTTAGCTGTCGTTATATCATTACTATTAGTGAAAAGAGCAAACATTTCCTCATCTATAAACCTGAGACAACTAAGCCAGACATCTTGAAGGCCTCTGCACTTCTACAGTATCTTCCAATATAAGGAGGCTGTAATATGAAGTGCTGGGCCAAATGCTGGAGGACTTCTAAGAAGAAGGAATGTACAAGCTGAATTTATTGCAGAAAGTTTCCTGGATGAGAGGACACATGGTTTGAGGCTAAAGGATGATAAGAATTTGGTAAGGTGGAAGGGACTATGTTTCAGGGGCTGGGAAAGTCCCAGGGGTCCCGCAAAGCACCCAACTCCTTAGGAAAGGGGACCAGGAGAATCAGATACTTCCTCAGAGGCCTTGGAGAGGCTTACAGGGCAGTCCACTCTGCTTCCCAGTGCCTTCAGAACAGACTGGTCCTGCCCCTTGAACCTGTGCAGGCCAGAGGGTTCTGGTGAGCCAGGCTTGCTTGGCCATGGTCAAAGTTATGGGTCAGTGGGTAGACAAGGAGCAACTTCAGCCATGCAGGGGGTGTTGGGGGGCAGGGGAGGGAGGCATTCCTCCCCAGGCCTTTTCCTCCTTGCCCTCCTGCACAGTATGGGGCCTCAGCTCCAAGCCCTAACCCCTCCATATGAGGGAGACAATTACTTGGAGAAGGCACGTACTACCTGTGTGTCTGCATTTATTGCTGGGGGTGGGGTCCCCACTCATATACCTTCGCTACTCACTTCAAATTGCCAGAAACAATACTTTTGTAAAAACTAGTATTTTCAAGACTTAGAGTGTTTTTCGGATCTTCCTTTGGAGGGACTAGCACTTCCAAGCCTGCCTGTCCCCTGCAGTAAGGGAACTTTGGGACACCGCCCTGCCTATGGTCTCAGGACATGGGGATGAGAATTAAGATTTCCTGAGAATTGGTGCTGATCCTACACACAGGCAAAGTCTACACCTGCCATCATTCCAAACAAACCTAACCTCCAACCCTGTGTTGTCATGGTGCCTCCAATTCCACCATTACAGTCACTTAGCTGACAAGTTTCAGGGTGCATCAGAATCCCTCGGGAGCTTGTTAAATAGATGTAGGTGGTCAGCTATTTCAGAAACACTGAGATAATGTTTTACTTTCCTCCGGAGGCCTTGGTGAGTATGTGAAAATAACCGAGAGAGGTAATCTACCTACAGTGAGTCCTCGTTTCTCTGGCACTTTAGGTGTTACAAAGTGCCTTCATATAAATTAGCTCATTTGGCTCCTTGTAGTGATTCTGTGCCATTTTATGAATGTGGTTAACCTATAAAATTGTGACTTGCCCAAGGTCAGACAGCTACTAACAGCAGAGCTGGGACTCCATGCACACTTAACTCAAGTGGGTTTATCAGATTGGCCAGCCAGAATCTCAGAGAGCACAGTGTACCTACCAGAGGAAGGAGGGTGAACAGTGGGCAGCATGAGGTGTGGAGCTGGGGCCAGTCCTACATTAGCAATTGCTGACTACTTGGGAGAGGGAGTGCCCAAATCTTCCCTGGGACTAGTATTCAAAGGAAAAGGCTCCTGACTAGTCCCCTTTGCCAAGTTAAGAAAGAATCTTGGGTGGGAGACCAAGAGCCCAGATCTCCTAGTGCCTCTTCGAGCCAGAAGAGAAAAGTGGTGCCACTCATCCCCTGACAGGATCACGCAGCCTGGATGCAGCCTAACTGCTTTCTGTGGGTTTTCTTCAGGCTCCTCTTCCTGCAGGCTTGTAGGCCAAAGGAAGTCTTAAATGGAAAAACTGTGGAGCTCCAGGGTCTTCCCAGGATCTTCACAGGACCTGGGTGGTGGGTGGTGCTGCCAAGGAGTCTGGCAAAAAGTGAGACAAGGACCACTCTCAAGAAGCAAAGCTTCAGTCTAACAATGCATGTGAGGCATGTGATAAATGTTGGTGCCAGCCTAGTCTCAAATCTGTGTAACCTGGGTGGGTCACCCCAGTACAAGCCCCCAGTTCCCTCATCTATCAAGAGAGGGCCTCACTAGATCACTTCTAATGTCTTACCTCACACTGACATCCTGCATGCAATGACTGCCTGTCATGCCACCTCAGAGTATTTGCCATTTTGGCTACTGATAGACAATTGAATTGTTTACTATGACTTGCTCTTATAAGCCATGCTGTAGAGAAATGGTAAAAATGGAGAACTAAAATAGCCAGTATTTGGTAGATACCATCTGATTGCCCTCCAAGTGGGGCTGCCTCAATTTATAGTCTCACTAGCAGTGTATGAAAGGCCTGTTTCTCCACATTCCTGCCGTATCAGTAGGGGTTCTCCAGAGAAACAGAAGAGAGGGAGAGGAGGGGGCAGATTTTTAAGGAATTAGTTCATGAGATTGTGGAGTCTGGCAAGTCCAAAATCCTCACAGGCTGATAGCTTGGGCAAAAATTGATTTTATAGTCTTGAGTCTGAAATCTGTAGAGTAGGTAGGTCAGCAGCTGTAAATTCAGACAGGATTTCTGTTACAGTCTTGAGGCAGAATTCCTTCTCTTTAAAAACTTCAATTTTTGCTAATAAAGCCTTCATTTGATTGGATAAGTATCACTGTAACTGTCAAGGGTAATCTTAGATTCAACTGATTATAGATGTTAATCACTTCTATAAAATACCTTCACAGCCTAGTATACCTAGACTAGTATTAGACCAAACAACTAGGCACTATAGTCTAGCCAAGCTTTCACAAAATTAACCATCACCCTACCATCACTTGATATTATCATAAAGTGCCATTTGACCTTGAGAAATAATCAAGCATTCTTGGATTTATCCTCAGATATCAGCTATTGACTCTAGCCGGGTAACAGTTGTGCTGATTGTTCCCTGCTTGACCCCTTTCCCTACCCCATTCATTCTCCATCCTCTTCTGCCTCTGCCTGTGGACACCAATCTCTGCATCAGCCCCACCTGGGCTTCCTCACTTCTGACTTGGCCAGTAAGAAGCATCAAAGATCTGAGGACAGGATGAGAGAGACTTTGTGACATAAATTCCCTGCTCCCTGCTTCTTCAGTTCCATACCTCTGGCACTGGCTTTCTTCCCACAAGGCTCCAGACCTCCTTGAGTTCCTGAACCCAGGAACCAGTTCCTGGGTATTGGTCCAGTTCCTGAACCAATAGCGATTCCTCCCCTTGCCGTTTCAGTCCTAGATTCTCAGTGGCATTGCTGTCTGGTTCCCTTAGCCCTGCTGGCATCTGAGTAAATAAGCAATACCTTCATTAAAGGCACTCCAAGTCGAGTTGATTCTGCTTTCTTTCAAAAACCATGATTGACCACAACAGCAGTCCCAGCTGAGGACCCAGAAGCATGAACAGTGGAAAGGAAGAAGGACTTAGTGTACCTCTCCCTGGGAGAAGGTCCCTAACTTAAGGGGCTTCCCAGCAACAAGGGAAAGTAGGTGTATTACAAACTACCTTAGGACCTAGGCCTGTGGAGCCTTTGGGGAGGGGTAGTGCCCACATCCCCCGAGGTGACTGGCTCACTGCCTTGGCCCTGGCTCCTGTGTCATAACTGGGAGAATGCCCTGATTCCTAAGCAAAGATAGCCAGGACGAAGTGACAAAGCACTCATGGCTCCTCACCTTCTACGTCACAGGAAGCATAAACATCTCTATCCAACCTCCATCCATGCCTGTCATAATGACAGGACAGGTATCCCTTTTCCCCTGACTGCAGTGTTCTGAATCCTAGCCTCTCTCCCTTCCTTTCTGGAGAAATTGTCCCCTCTCTTTCACTTCTCTTTTTCTTGCCTTCTTTCCATCAGCCCTGAGAGTATTTAAAATTTTCCCATATTAAAAAGTTAGTAAGTAAAACGTCAAACCCAAGTCCCTCTCTATCTTACCCTATTTGTCTCTCTTTCTTCACAGTGAAACTTCTCACCAGAATCCTCAATCTCCCCAGCAATTCCCAATCTTGAAATCAGTAACAAGTCATCTGTTATTGAAACTGGCAAAGTATTTCCACCTTAGGGCAGACAGATTCAACATCCTCCCTGTGCAGCTATAATCATCCTCACTCCCTGTATTTCCCCTTTTTGTGCTCTGTGATCTGGCCAGACTGCACTGCTTAAGAGCCCCCATTGTTCCATATACCCTCCTGGCATATGCTGTTCCCTTTGCTTGTACTACTTATGCCCACTCTCAACTCCTCGCTTGGGATCTCTGTTTAGATATCCCTTTGTCTAAGAAGTCCTGATGCCCATGCCCAGATTTGAGTAAGGCATGTACCATAGCAGACCCCCACAGCACCCTCTGTTTCCCTGTTAGAGGACATGCCACACTGTGAGGGACTTTGCCTTTTGACTGGTCTATAAGCATCAACAGACTGTAAGTTTCCTGTGGGCAGAGACAGTGACTGTTTCCCTTCCATTCCAGCCCTTAGCCCAATGAGTAGCTCCAGTGTGTACTCAATACATGCTCTGAATGGATGAAAGGACAAATGGCCACTGATCACCTACATGTGGGGTTGTAGTATTATACGCATGTAACGCAGAAGCTCCATAGGAAACTGTGGGAAGCGGGGCATTTTAACCAGCAGGGATGTCCAGAGATAGAACAGACATCCTAACAAGGACATGGCTCCTGTCACTGTTGACTAGGCTAAGGCTGGCTGACTCCAACTGAGTTCCATGGCCTTTGTTGGGGATCATGGACTGACTGGAAGACACAACATCACTTTGAAGCTAAAGTATAATATCCCCAGCTTGCCTGGAACTGGAGTCCTCACCTGTGATTCCCCCAGCCAAGGAAAGGCCCTTACTGCTGGATAGTGGTGAAAGCTCTCCAGACACCTGCCTGTAGTGATGCTCAAGTCAGGGTCACCTCCATTACCACAAGAGGGCGCCTTGGGCGTAGACTTTCTCTGAGGATACGGGTGAATCAAGAAGTTGACCTGCTCAGAGCCAGTAAAGGGCTGACTGAAGAAGCAAAGTTCTGCTGAAGTGCAATTATAGTGGCCAGACCAAGGCACATTGCTGGCCCCAAGGTCAAAAAAGTTATTGAAAAAGTTTTTATGCTGTTTTAAAATTAAATACCTACTACTATTATTATTTGGAAGCTTCAAGTGCAAAATGGACAAGGAGATTGTGTGTATCCCCCATAGATATGAGTGAAAGCGGGGTACTGGGTGGAGTGTCCAGGGTTAGGGCTTAGCATTAGGGATATCAGAGGCAGGGAATAAATAGCTTTGCATCCTGACTCCCATGTCTTCTCCAGTCTAATCCCCAGAAACAGTTGCTTTATCCTGGTTCCCAGAGCACCTCTCATTTTATTACCCCAACCCTCTACTTCTATTCTGCAATATTCCTCCTGAGGTGTGTGTTGTTGTTGTCTCTGAGAGGCCGAGGAGTTCTTCCTGGCTTCTACCTTGTTTACATCAGCGCTTTTGAGAAGCCTGAGCTTGGGTTCACTTCCTGTGGTTTCCCCAAGGCAGGGAGCTGACCCCACCACGCAGCCCCATGCTCTATGTCTCACAGTTTATCTGGCACACAGAAGAAGCTAGAAAGGACTTATTACTCGGCAGCCTTCCAGGATGCCTTGCTCTCCACCCTCTTCCCAGCTCTGACAACTCAATACGGCTGATGTGATAGGAAATGAGAGTGAGAAACAGGCCTGTAGCTAAGAAACCCACTTTGCTCAGGTGGCAAACAGAGCTGGTGCTCCCCCACTTCCCCTGAGTACCTTTTCCAGGACTATAGATCATTTCCAGCAATGTGTCTGGAAGGGGAAGCCTGACTCCTGGAGATTTCTAGAAATGGCCTGTGGAGCTAGTGACTTTCTAGAGGTGCAGCCAACAGGCGCAGGTGTTATCCTCAGAAGATCAGAAGGACCTGGGGAGGACTCCAAGTTGATTACAGTTTGAGGACCACATCATCCCGAACTAAAGCTTTGTTTATTCCCTGAAAAAGTCTTCCAGCTGTTGGGAGAAGGTAGGGGTAAGGGAGGCAGGAGAGATTATTTGTAATTATTTGCATATGGCTCTTTTGATGCCCAAAGGGACTGAAATTTCTTGTCCTGGCTTCTTTCAACCCTTTTCACCCCTAAGCTTTCCTTTCTAACCTCAAGGCAAACCCCTATCTCTCTCTTTTCCCCACAGTTTTTCCTCTCCCAGGCTAAATACAGACATGGAATATTAGGCTTAGGGAGCTGGCACCTTCCCCCTACCTCTCATCGGCCCAGAACTCTAAAAGCTGATTTCATGGAGACGAAATACTAGGAAGGGAGGGGTATTCTGACTTCATCCAGTTGAAATTATCATCAAGCAAGTCAGGAAGAGAAGAACTAAAAATTGTCCAACCTTGTTCCCAGCCCCATACACAGGTACTGCAAACCCACTCAAATTTTTAAGACCCAGGAAGAATATGTAAAGGAGGGGCAGAGAGAGTGGAAGGGTCTCTGCTCTGCCATGTGACCTTGGGCAAGTCCCTTCTCCTTGAACCTCCTGTTCTTCATATGAATGATATCTAGATTCGTTCCACCTCAAGTTAAGATCATGATAGGGAGAAGAGAAGGGGAATCTCAGGCTCAGGCAATTGGAGGCAGGATTAAAAGCACTGGGTTCGGAGTCAGGCCAACGTGGTCTAAATCCCAGCTCTGCCATCTACTGGCTGCATTAACTTCCCTAAACCTTAGTTTCCTCTATAAAAGGAGCAACAAATTATACCTTCCTTCTAAAGTTGTGCTGACTAAATAATAAGAAGTATATCTAGCATGTAGCACCTTTCTTGGCATATAGAGAAATGTACAGTCAATGTTTATTGAGTGAATGAATAAAGGAATGAGTAAATGAAAGAAGGTGAGGTAATGTGGGCCACCCTCCCATCTTCTCACCCATGTCTGGAATCTAAAGCTGTACTTCCAACTGTGAACCTTGAAGGTGCCATCTCCATCCCAGTGGGCACCATCCCCAAGAGCTCCAACCCACCCCCATCCTCAGGATCCCAGAATCCTAGGCCACTGGAGCTGGAAGTCCCTTGGAAACCATTAGGTACATGATCCTCTGGCTTCTGGAAAACTAAAGCCCAGAGAAACAAGGTAACTTCACACATGGAAAAGAGAAACAGGTCCCAGATATTATAGTTAGAGAATCAGACCCTCCAGTGCACACAGTCATGCAAATGCTATGCAAATAGAGATATGGAAGTCACAAGCACACTGGGGTATATAAACTATGTGCAGGCCTTTTTCTAGGATGATGGAAGATGAAGTGCAATTATAGATAAGAAATGGACCTAAGGGCAGGGGCCAAGCCTGAAGTGAAGGGAAGGGAGAGGAGAGAGAAGAAGGGGGGAAGGGAAGGATAGGCTGAAATTGTCCTGAGTGGGTTGCCTGGGTTCCTTGAATGATCTCTTTCCCTAGCCAGAAGAAACAGGAAGAAAGTCTCCTCTCCTTTTTTCCTGGAGTAGGGGAAGAGAATACATTATGACCAGGGGAGGATGGTTTGTATGGACCTACAGATGCACTTATTAGGCACTTCCTAATTCTCCAGGGCTACTGTGGCACTCACTGAACCCTTTCTGATACCCATTTTGTACCCAGCACTGTACTCACTGTGCTTGGTGCTATGGGGTCACTAATCAGTTAACCATGAGGTAGGATAAGAAAAATCTCACAGAACCAACCACGAAGGCTATTAAAAACATTGAAGTGTTATGATAAGTTAGTGAAAGATCAGATCACTTCCAACTTTAGAAAAGAGGTGGCATTTGAATTGTGCTTAGAGGGAGTAAAGGTGCAGTGCTTTAGAATAGAAGCCCTGATACCTTACTCGCTGTGTAACATTGGGCAAGTTAAACTTGCTAAGCCTCATTTGTTCCATCTGTTAAATGGAAATAATAACAGTCCAATTTACCAGTTGCTGTGAGGACTAAACAAAGTCTTAACAGTGCTTGGCACATAGTGAAAGTTTAATAATGCTGGATATTAAAATAGGGATTATTGGGGTGGACGGTGAGTAGACAGAAATACTAGGTGGAAAAAAACATTGTAAACAAGACATAGAGGCAGAAAAGCCCAGCATCTGTTCTGTGAGCAGGAAATAGTTCTTGAGACTAAGGTAGGTTGATAGGAAGAACTGTCTGCAAAGAAAGGACCTGCCTTCCTGTCAGCACATGGCTTTCTGTGCTTGCAAGACAGGTGATCCCCTGTCCTTGGCACCACTTACTGTGACCTAAATCGTAGGGGTGGGAGGCTCAGATCTATGATAGGTGCTGCCCATAGCACTCAAGTGGGAGTCTAGAGACCTGATTCCAGCAGGGCTGTTTGTCTACAGGGAATTGTGTGACTTTGTCACCTCCCAGCTCTGTTGATGAGGGAGGCAGCTGTTCCCACAACCCCTCATGTCGGTAAATAACTTTCACATCATCTCGTCATAGAGCCTCAGAGCAACCTGGGACCTGGGTGCAGCAGGCAAAGTTCTGTGTCTTCACCTGGAAAATATGGTAATAAGCTGGGCCCCATCTAGGTTCCGGGATGTTTTGAGGATGCATGCAAGCTGGTGAACTTGGCCACCTGCTAACTCGATATAGAGAGATGTCAGTTAGGATTTGCACCCTGCCCCATTATACAGATGAGTAAACTGAGTTCGGGGAGATGAAAAGCCTTGTTTCATGTCACATAGCTAGTAAACGGTTGAGAGAGAGGAACCAGATTCTGTACAGTATACCCTATAGCTTCTCCGAATACTCCAGGCCCCTTGCTGCGCTTTAGGGCTCAGCGCTCCAGGGTTTCAAATAGGAGATTTCAGAAGCTCTCCTACCTCCCACCCCCCAACCCCGTAACCCTCACCTCCAGGGGTTTCTAAAAAGGGCGAACTAAAGGAAGTCTGGGTCGCTGTGGGCGCGGCTGGGAGAGGCCCCCAGGCTGAGTTGGGGCATACAGGTGTTCCGCAGGGTCAGGACCCGCCCCGGCAGCACCCACTGCCCCTCCCCAGCTCCCCCCTGGCACCTTGTATGCAAATCGCTGCTTTGCCTGGGCCGGGGGCCAGGCGCCCGGGCCCTGCCGGAGGGAGGGGGGGCGTGGCCGACGCCGCCCGCCCCGCGCCGTGCGGCTCGGCTTGCTCACCTGGGGCAAGCGACAATCCTGGCCCCGCCGAGTGTTGCCCGGGCGGGAGAAGCTGAGTGCACTACCGCGGCGGTGTCCACGGCGCGGCGGCGGTTGGGGGCGGGAGGAAGGAGATCCTGGCTTCGCAGGGGGGCCGGCTGGGGCCCACGCGAGAAGCCCGCGGGGGCGCCTGTTTTGGCCCGGCCTCGGGCAGGATGGTGAATTTGGAACTCCTGCACACAGGTGAGGGAGGAGGGAGTGAGTTCTGACAGGTGTCTTTGCGCGGGAAGGGTCAAAAGACAGGGCCACCATTCTGGGGGGTTTTATTCCCAGGCGGCCAGGATAGGGCAGCGTGGATAGCTGGTCACCCGGGGGGGCAGATTTGGGGAGGTTGATATTGGGGGTACCTTGGAAAAGGATGAAGGTTGGGGCTACGGGGTTGGGGGTGGGAGGGCTTCTGAAGTTTCCAATTTGAAGAGTGACAGGTGTATGGGACTTGGGTGTGTGGAACTGTTGTGTCTCATTGAAGTTGCCTTGTTCAATGATTGCAGAAGCTCACTCAGCCAGGGATGTGGATGTGGGAGTGTATAAGTGAGGAGAATACATGTATCCATATGTTATGTGTTTGGTGTCCTGGGCATTTATGTGAAGTAATAAAGTGGGCATCTGTAAGGTCTGGATGTGGGCTGGGGGGAGGGAGGCAGCTAAGAGAAGTGAGTGGGGCAGGGCAATTACAGAGGCACACCTGGGGTGGGTGTCATGCCACCAAATATTAATTAGGGCTTGTGGAACATGTGTGCATGTGGATCAGAGGCAAGTCTACCTGTTCCCATGTAAGTTGAGAGAGGTTGTAGAGCAGACCCTATGGGTGAAGGTGTGCCCACCTACATGCTCTGTGGGTCTTAGCAATGCTATAGGGCTCAGTGCAAGGGGTAGAGGAGGGGTGCCTGTGTTTAGGCACTGGTCAGGAACTCTGTGGGACCCCTGTGCAGGGGCCTGTAGAACAAGTACTTCCATATCTGTGTCTAAGAGAGGGTGGTGCACAAAGAATGTGTCTTTCACCACCCTCTCTTAGACACAGATATGGAAGTACTTGTTCTACAGGCCCCTGCACAGGGGTCCCACAATGTCCCATGTACTCGGATACCATGTCCTCCTTTCCTCAGGGATGGGAACCTAGCAGATGGAAAAACTTTCCCAGGAGTCTGTTTCCCCTGTGTGAATGGTATGTGGGCATCCTGCTGATCCTTCCCTCCACAGCTGGGTCAAGGCAAGAGTTACTATTCCTGAAGGATTGGGCTTGGTGTTAGGGTAAGCTTTCTGGAAATCTAAGGGCCAGAGCAGAGAACAGTCTTATGGTAAACAAAGCTAAACCGAATTTGGCTGTTTCAAACTAGCAATTTGCCTCTCAAAAGGGGGCAGCATCCAATGACCTTCACTTAGGATTTCAGCGCTATTGACAGGAATTTTGTTACCTGCTCTTCTTTATGAAGGAGTAGTGAGGAAATGTAGGGGGAGGAAATTTTTCCCACCCACCACAAGAAGCAGAGCAGGCCAGAGGCTTTGGCCCTTCCTGAGGCCCACCAATCCTGAAAACAAGCAGCAGTGGGTGGACCTGAAGCACTAGGGTCCACAGTTCTCCAGACACAGGACCTGCCAGGAAGGGCTAGGTGAGGCTAAAGGAACCACCTGGTATCATTCAACATTTGGGAACAATCTGTTTCCAGACTCTGTGGCACCAACATGGGACTGGACATACCTGGGAGTACATCTTCTGTTCTCCTTTCTTCACTTCCCACCAAGAAGGTCTTGGTTTGAATGGGAGCAAGAATTCAGAAAGGTGGTCCCCAGTGGCAAGTTCTTTAGGGCCAATATCAGAGACTTCCTGGGTTTTTCTTCACCTCATTATGTATGCAGGCTCCTGCTCTGGAGGAAATGGGAGAAAGTGAGGCAGCTGGTACCCAGCAACGAAGCAGTTTAGAGGCTAAAAGAATCTCAAAGAAAATAGGAAAGACAGTGAGGTTGAGATCAGAGGGCCTAGCTCCTTGCCCCACCCCACACTCCAGCCCATGCCTTGGCCTTGGAAGAAACTACAGGCCGATGCTTCTCAGAAGACCTGGCACCTCTCTCACAAACGGGGAGACTGAAATAAACCTAAGGTGGAGTGACTCTTGAGGGTAGGGTCTCCATCTACCTTGAGTAGATTACCTGATTCATCTCTCTGCATTTACTTGCTACTCCTCTCCAGCCCACTGCTTTAGTCTGGGCCCCTGTGTGGTGCTTGGTTCCCCTTTAGGAGCACCTCAGAGTGCTTTCTCAATGTGAGACTTTCTGTGGAATCTCTCTAACTGGATCTCCATTTGAAGGTTCTCTTTGCTTGGTCATCTCAATGGGCCTATCAGTCCAGGTTGTCTTTGTAGGATGTTTCAGTGTAGGCCCTGCTGTGGGATCTGTGAGGAAGGGTCCTTCTATGGAGTGTCTCATTACGGGACCCCCTCTAGGGTTTCTAAGTCCAGGATCCTTTTGGTGGAACTTTGGTCTTTGGGGTCCTATTTTTCCCCCACAGTAATCCTATATCCTGTTGTTTCTTTATAAATAGCACTTTGGTGAATTCCAAGTCCTGGGCCCTTAGGGACTCCTCAGTTGATTTGCTGGAACAGTTTGGAAGGTGGAAGGAGGTGAACAGGAACACACAAAGTAAGGTGTAGAGCCCTCCACTCAGACAGGTCCACTATAAGCCATGGATCAATTCTGTCTGGGGCCTCAGCAGTTTGTACTTCATAGAGCATCTCTCACATGGGAGGAGGAGCCCCTTAACCGGCATGAGGTCACCGGACATGGGGGTACCCCAGCCAAGTAAGGATTGTCCCCTCCCAGGTCACAAACAGGTAGATGGGTGTGGTGGATTCCATCTGGCAGAATCTGTGTCGGCTGTGATTGAATGTGTACATCATCTCACACAGAAACATGCAGGAATAGAGACCCGGGACCACGCGACCACTCCCTTATTATATGGGAGAGGCCTCGAGCCTTGGGTCCAGGGGTTTTTATTGCTGTTCTCCGGGACATTACCTCAGAATAGTATTCATTAACTATGTATAGATTGTAGATTTGCTTTAGGTGGTAGACAGCCCAGAAGGTACATCAAAAGGGTTATGCAAAGACAAGAGGTATGGCTGAACTTTGAAAGGATTAGCATCGGTCTAAGGAAGCTAGTTAAGAATTAGCATTTGTTCTTTTGATCCAGGGAGTGATTTTTAGCAAGAGCAAGGTTTTATTTTAAATCTAAGGAACATACCAGCCTGATTTCCCCACGGGAAATTCTGCTTCCATGAACATGGGTCCATGCATGCCGACTTATGTTCCACGAGAGACCATGCTCTTATTAGACATGAAAACATAGGGCTACAATTCCCCACTGTGGGAGCACGAAATTCCCTATAAATGGGTAGATAAGAGTCAGACAGACAGATGGGGAAGGAGAAAAAAGAGAGGAAAACAGTGAAAATCCAGCCAGAGGGATCAGTTGGCTGGCTCCAGGCAAAAATGCTCCAGGCATTTTTCTGCCCTTATCACTGTGAGGGCTGGGAAAGAGGGATCAAGTCTCACAGACTGATGCCAGTTACAGCCCAGGATACCCTTTGAGTTGGAAGGCCTTATTGTGAGAGGAAGTGGATTTCTCTTGTATAAGAGAAGTCTCCTGCAGGAAAGAGTGGAAGCCATGGCTGACTTAAAAGTAGAACTGCTGGATCCCTTGAATTTTCTCTGGTGGAAGTGCCCCTCATTAGCAAGTGTGTGAGGGAGAAATCAGGATGGTGCTCCAGTCCCTTTCAAAGAGATGAAAATGGACAGTAGGAGAGAGAAATGTAGGCCCTCTGCTTTCCCCAGATGTCTAAGACAGTGTGGACACTCAGCCTGCAGCCTAGGGGCAGTGCTGCCCCTGGACTTTGCTCCTGCAGGCTCACACACGCATCCTGGTTCACAGATATGTAAAAAGGACCTGCTCCTAGGTCATGCCAAGGCTCAGGGAGGGGCAAGGTCAGCTGCCAACAAATTGTCCCAGCTTTAGAGTGTGGGGACGCCAGGGAGGCAGATGAAAGTCTGTGTCTGGTATCTGGGCTCCTATATAGAGCAGCTGAGCCTCCCCAGGGAAGGGAGTGATGGCAAAGAGCCTACTCAGTTGTGACTGAGATAAGAACAGCCAAGAAGCCTGGCCCCACCCTGCATCTCTTTCACTCACCCCTGCAAGTGCTGTCTGACAGGTGAAGGGTTATGGCATCTTGGGGAGTTTCGGTGTAGGCTGAGACCCAAAAGCTTGTCCCACCCATTAACCTCAGTCTCCTACCTAACAGGAACAGGTTGTTAGTCTCTTAGCATCCTATGGAACTTAGAGGAGGTTTTACAGATTATCTCAGTCTGCTCCTTCTTTCAGGCTAAAATCCCTGTCCAATCCAGAAGTGTAAGTGTTGCTTCCATAATGGCTACATCAAATGAATAGATGTCCTGGCAGAGTCCATACCCCTTGACTCCTTCAAAGTTATTTTAGACATAATTAAGACTACCTTTTAAGCTCATTGAAAGGATGAATAAGAAGGATTTGGGTTATATTTAAAGGCGATGCAGAAGATGGGTGTTGAGAGTTTGGATTATAGGCATAAAGTTGTGATTTAGCTAAAAAATTACCCTTCTTAAATGTCAGGAGTTTGAAATAAGCTGATTCAGAAAATCTGATTATCATTCTGGCCTTACTGCATCTTGAACTCTTTCTGTTCCCATGAGAATTTTTCCTATGAAGTCAGAATTTAGAGAATGCCAGTGTTTCCTCAGGTAATGGATAAATTATAATAGTGCTGAGACAGAAAAGTAAAGCTGTTTGTTGTACTAGTAGAAGGGGACTAATATCAAAACCTAAGTATCTGTTTAGTTAATTCATTTATCACATGCTTACTTTGGGCTAGACAGTTTTCATTTGCTCCTCACAATAAGCCTGGGAAGTATCTTTATTCCTATTTTTCAGCTGAGAAAACTGAGGTTCAAATATGTGACTATGATCCCCCAACTAGTTAGCAATGACATTAGAATTAAGCCCAGGTCTGCCTGCCACCAGAACCCATGCTCTGAATTCCAAGCTCTACTGAGGCAGATTTTAAAAATCACCAAAGGGAGAACTCTCCCCCTCCCACATCTTTCCAGCAGTCTCTGATTTTTCTTAGCACTGCCAAAGAATCCCTATGAGAAAGTGAGTGCAGAACACATCTGTGTTAGGCCATGTCTAGCTCCAGGGGTAGTATTTAGGGGTGGGATGAAGCAAAGCCAATTTTCCCATTGGTGTGAAGGTGAGCAGCAGCAGAAGCCCTTTGCAGATGTGTCCATGTGGCCCACAGTAGTTAGTCTGCATATTCATGCATGACAGAGTATATAGAGAATTTCAAACTGCAGCAGGAAGGACTTAGGCTCAAGAAATGCTTTCCTAAGTGTAGTACACTGGGAGATGTGGCAGAGTGTGGTTACAAGATTTCCCCTAGAGGTCTGTGACCATGCAGGACAGTGGAGGTCTAGGGAGAGCTGTATGGAGTTCCAAGTATCTACCTGAGAGTTGTCACTTTGGCAGGTCTCAAAAACATTACTCAGACCACAGTGGCTCCCAAGGTTGCTTTTTTCCTCCCCTGCTTCTGGGGTGTTCTAAGGGCTAGAGAGCCTCTGGACCTCTCATCTCTGTCTTGCTTGGCAGGATAGTCACCCTTCCTATCCTGTAGTCACTACAGCCTCAGAGGCCACAATTTAAATCTCTGCCTGAGCCACACATGTTATTGCCCTAAAAAAAACAATAAGTAGGTTTCTCCCCACTTTCCTTGAAGTGGAGATCCAACCTTTTCCCTCATCCTGAGCATCTCCAGATCTCTGGGTGGCCAGACTGCTAACTGCCTCATTACCTCATGCAAATTAAGACTACCAGTTTAAATGGGATTGGCTGGCAACCAGGCATGTAAAACTGGCTCACAAAGACTTTATGGGGTTTGAAAGAGTTAAAATGCTGCCCCAGAGAAGAGGGTAGGGAGGTGATGGTCAACGTGATTTGCATAAAATAGTCTTCTGTCTTTTAAGGCTTCAGTATTTGGGTAGTTTAATAAGGAGGATAGTTGAGAGAGTGAGTTACTGGTAGTTCAAAGTTGCCTCTTTCCTTCTCTCTTCTGACTCTGGAGGAGACTTAGGGGCCTCTTAGATTATGGCAGCAGTTTGTTGTGGGTAAATGTCTAATTTATTGAAATGAAGCAGGGCAGAGAGGCCAAACTCTCACAGCACTTGGGAGCTGAGATGGGCCTTGCCTAGGTCTTCTCTCTTTCCAGGGCATTGCCCTACCCGCCATCCCTTTTTCACTGAGCACATTGGAAGTATAGGAAAGAAGGTAAGTAAGGATCGCCAAAAGAACGGGATCTCCAGGGAGGACCACAGAGGAGCTACAGTTTGATTCCTAGAGAGTGGGCCCAGAAAATAGAGGCAGAAATTGTAGAAGAAAAATGAGAAGGTGAAGCCTTGGTTCAAGGGTACTCTTACTTTCCAGGGTAGGGTTCTTATGGGACAAGGAGGAAAGATGAGTATTTCTTATGCTACATTAAAAAGTAAAATAAGACTTCCAGCCAAGTTGGAGGTGTAGGTAGATACATTTTGTTTCCTCACACAACCAAAAGGACAACAATAAATTTTAAAACAAAAACAAGAACTGCCAGAAAGTCGAACTGTATGGTAGTCTGACAACCAAGGAGTTAAAAAACAAACATTCATTCAGACTGGTAGGAGGGGCAGAGATGGGCAGCCAGGTCAGAGACTACACACGGCAAGGCCTGGCAGCTGGCAAAGCGGTGGCTGGCAAACTGGACGATCCTACATTCGCATGAGGAGTAACCAAGAGGAGCAACTGCGAAGTGAAACAACCTGGGCAACCCAGGGTTCCAGCATGGGGAAATAAAGCCTCAAAACCTCTGGCTGTAAACACCTGTGGGAATTGTGGTGGTGGGAGAAACTCCCAGCCTCACAGGAGAGTTTGTTGGAGAGACCTACAGAGTCCTGGAACCCATCCATCCAGGAATCAGCACCAAAAGGGCCCAATTTGCTTGTGAAAGTGGAGAAAGTGACTGAAAACCAAATGAAAGTCTACCAAGAGCCAAGCTAGCAGTATTGTTCCTTTCCATACCCCTCCCCGATGTACAGCACCACAACGCAGCAACGTGGGTTGCTCCACCTGGCAAATACCTAAGGCTCTGCACCTTAGAATGTAACAGGTGCACAAAGACAAGAAAATATAGCCCAAATGAAAGAACAGATCAACACTCTAGAGAAAGAACTAAGCAATGAAGAGATAGCCAACCTATAGGATGCAGAGGTCAAAGCATTAGTAATCAGGATGTTGACAGAAATGGTTGAGTATGGTTATAAAACAGAGGAAAAAGTGAAGGGTATGCAAAGTGAAGTAAAGAAAAACATACAGGGGACCATGGTGTGGACAGAACTGGAGCACAATATGCTAAGTGAAGTAAGCCAGGCAGTGAAAGACAAATACCATATGATCTCACCTATGAGTGGAACCTAATCAACAAAACAAGCAAGCAAAATATAACCAGAAGCATTGAAATTAAGAATGAAAGGGGAGGTGGGAGGGCATAATAGGGGGAAGAAGAGGGAAGGGTTTTCAGGAACATCTATAAAGGACACATGGACAAAACCAAAGTGGGGTAGGATCGACGGTTGGAGGTGGGGATGGCTGTGGTGGGGGGAAAGTGGAGACAACAGTACTGGAACAACAATTTTAAAAAAGTAAAAATTTAACAAAAAGAAAAATATACAGGAAACCAACAGTGAAGGGAAGGAAATGGGGAATAAAATCAATTATTTGGAGCAAAGGGAAGAAGTAAGCATTCAAGCAGATCAGAATGAAGAAACAATAATTTTTAAAAATGAGGAGATGCTTAGGAACCTCCAGGACAACTTTTTTTTTTAAAGATTTTATTTATTTATTTTTAGAGAGAGGAGGAGGGAGGGAGAAAGAGCAATGTATGGTTGCCTCTCACATGGCCCCCACTGGGGACCTGGCCCGCAACTCAGGCATGTGCCCCAACTGGGAATGGAACCGGGACCCTCTGGTTCCCAGCCCGCGCTCAATCCAGTGAGCCACACCAGCCGGGCAAGGACAACTTTAAACATACAAAATCCGAATCATAGGGGTGCCAGCAGGAGAAGAGGAAGAACAAGAAATTAAAAACTTATTTGAAAAAATAATGAAGGAAAACTTCCCCAACCTGGCAAAGGAAATAGACTTCCAGGAAGTTCAGGAAGCTCAGAGAGTCCCAAAGAACTTGGACTCAAGGAGGAACACCCAAGACACATCATAATTACATTACCCAAGATTAAAGATAAGTAGAAAATCTTAAAAGCAGCAAGAGAAAAGGAGACAGTTACCTACAAAGGAATTCCCATAAGACTGTCAGCTGATTTTTCCAAAGAAACTTTACAGGCAGGAGGGGGCTGGAAAGAAGTATTCAAAGTCATGAAAGGCAAGGACCTACATCCAAGATTACTCTATCCAGCAAAGCTGTCATTTCAAATAGAAGGGCAGATAAAGTGCTTCCCAGATAAGGTCAAGTTAAAGGAGTTCATCATCACCAAACCCTTATTATATGAAATATTAAAGGGACTTATCTAAGAAAAAGAAAATGATCAAAGGTATGAATAGTAAAATGACAAAAAACACAACTATCAACAACTGTCAACCTAAAAACAAAATGAACTAAGCAAACAACTAGAACAGGAAGGGAATCACAGAAATGGAGATCCCATGGAGGGTTATCAGCAGGGAGGGGGAGACGGGAGAATGGGGGAAAAGGAACAAGGAATAAGAAGCATAAATGGTAAGTACAAAATAGACAGGGGGAGGTTAAGAATAGTATAGGAAATGAAGAAGCCAAAGAATTTATATGTATGACCCATGGACATGAACTAAGTAGGGGGGAAATGCTAATGGGAGGGGGGTGCAGGGTGGAGGGGGATAAAGGGGAGGAAAAAATGGGGCAACTGTAATAGCATAATCAATCAAGTATATTTTTTAAAAAAGAAAACAAACCCTCACATATGCTGTCGACAAGTTACTTCAGATAGAAAGACACACACAGACTGAAAGTAAAGGAATGGAAAAAGACATTTCATGAAAATGGAATTAAAAAAAAAACTAGGATAGCAATACTTGTGCCAGACAAAATAGACTTTAAAACAAAGCCTGTAACAATAGTCACAGAAGGACTCAGCATTACACTTCTGGGTACTTATCTGAAGAAACCCAAAACATTAAATGGAAAACTCATATGCATCCATATGTTCATTACAGTATTATTTACAATAGCCAAGATAGGGAAGTAACCTAAATGTCTATCAATAGATGAATAGATAAAGAAGTAGTGCCTATATATAATGGAATATGACTCAGCCATAAAGAATGAAATCTTGTCATCTATAACATGAATGGCCGTAGCGGGTATGTGCTGAGTGAAATAAATTAGACAAAGACAAGTACCATATGATTTCACTTATATGTGGAATCTGAACAACAAAATAAGAAAACAAGCAGAACAGAAACGGACTCATAGATACAGAGAACAATTTTGACAGTTGCCAGATGGGAGGGGAGTTGAGGGGATAGGTAAAAAAGGTGAAGGGATTAAGAAGTACAGATTGGTAGCTGCAGAATAGTCATGGGAATATACAGCACACCATAGGGAATAGTCGATAATACTATAAAAATTATGTATAGTGTCAGATGGGTACTAGATTTATCAGGTGATCACTTTGTAAGTTATATATCTGTTTAATCACTATGTTGTACACCTGAAACTAATATAATATTGTAAGGCAACTGTAATTGAAAAATAAAAAATTATTAATGATGGGAAAATTATTTTAATTAACTAATTAATTAAAATAAATTCCCCAAATCCAAAATGAAATGAGGATTAAGAATGGGAAGCATCTCCCCCACCTCCACTATACTCCCCACTTTGTTAAATTTTTACCAACAGTGCCTGGTAATAGAAGGAAATGGTGATAAATGATGCAAAAAGTGAGAGACCTTGTAGTAGCGTGGGAGAAAGGGAAAAGAAAGGCAAGGGAAAGGAGCCAAGGATGGGAGAAGGGATATGTGCCCTGAGTTTATGAATATCCTAATAGTCGGGTGTTCAGGAGTCAGGAATTTGAAAGCCTGGTGGTCATTGTAATTACACATTCATCTTTGCTATTAAAGCCAAATATGTCATAGCAAGAAAAATTGTGACCTGTTATTAAAATCAGTTGTGTTTTCCCTGTAGATATCAAGATGAGTGGGGATGTAGCAGATTCCACAGATGTTCGTAGTGCTCTCAGCCAGGTGGAGACAGGTAAGGGTCTCCTCTTCTCAGGAAGGGTACAGGAAAACAGATGGTGGGAAAGAGCCCTTAAAAATCTTCAAACCATATGGTATCTCTTCTTTGATCTTTTAGCCAATCAGACCCAAAAGTTGGGTCCTAGGAAATTAAGGACTTCTCTAGAGACGTGGGATATGACACTGCAGCCTTTGAACAGTACATATTCATCTACAGTGGAACAAAACCTCTGAAACTAGGCTAGAAAAGGGCCAGATTCTTAAAAAAAAAAAACAACACAGAACAATTAGGGAGAAGTTTCATTTATTGATGCACAATTCCAACATCCCTAAAAGTGTCAGGCTGTGTTCCCAGCTGCTACTGACTGGCAGAAGGCAGAACCTGTCTAGTAAATGGGAACTATAGCCTTTTAACCCCAGCTTTCTCTGTAGTCCTAATCAAGGAACTAACTGAAGACACCCTGTGCAAGTGTTCCTCTTCTAAATTATGTGAATGTGGGTGGTAAATAGACCTAGAGAGAAAGGGTTGGTGGCTGGAGATGACTGCTTTATGAATAAGAAAAAGGATGGGGAAGAATTGAGAAGAAAGGTGCATACCTGTCTGCTTTTAACTCTATAGTCTAAGCTTTGGTTTGAAAACTCTATATAATTAAAAATAACTTAGAGAAAGATGAGTATAAATTGTAACACCACCAAATAACTTTAAAAGCACCCCAATAAGGCCTCAATTATTCTTTCATCTGGTTCGTGGGAGACGCAGAAATTAGAAGTGGAAGAAAATCAAAGTCCCTCAGAGCTAAAATCTTTTTCTAGATCTTCAGGTACAGCTTAGTTCTACTCTTGAAACTAAAAGACTCGGGATAAGGTAAAAAAATAATTGGGGTGTTGGGGGATGGGGTATCTGCAAGATGCATTTACCATAAACTTTTCAGTCCCCAATTTAATATTTTTTTTAAATTTTACTTTTTTTTAATTTTTTAATTAATTTTTTAATTACAGATATTTGCAGCCTCTCCCCTCCCCCCTCCCTTCACCTCCCGTCCCACCCCCCCCGACCTCCCTCCTTCCCCTTAGTTCTGTCCATGTGTCCTCTACAGTGATTCCTGAAAACTCTTCTCCCCATTGTCCCCACCCCCCTCTCCCCTGTCTATTGTTAGACTGTTCTTAATTTCAGTGTCTCTGGTTATGTTTTGCTTGCTTTCTGCTTTTGTTGGTTATGATCCGGTTAAAGG
>PVJI01020661.1:0-28567 GCA_004026765.1 Micronycteris hirsuta | reverse complement strand
AATTGAACATATTTTTGAACAGATAATGAAGGAGAACTTCCCAGACCTGGCAAAGGAAATAGGCTTCCTGGAAATCCAAGAAGCTCAGAGAACCCCAAAGAAGTGGGACCCAAAGAGGAACACACCAAGGCACATCATAATTACATTACCCAAGATTAAGAATAAAGAAAAAATCTTGCAAGCAGCAAGAGAAAAGGAGAACAGTTACCTACAAAGGAATCCCCATAAGACTGTCAGCGGATTTCTCAAAGGAGACCTTCCAAGCAAGAAGGGGCTGGAGAGAGATATTTCAAATCATGAAAAGCAAGGGCTTACAACCAAGAATAATCTATCCAGCAAAACTTTCATTTAGAATGGAAGGGCAGATAAAGTGCTTCTCAGATAAGGTCAAGTTCAAGGAGTACATCATCAGGCAGCCTCTACTATATGAAACGTTAAAAAGTTTCGTATGAGTACTCAGGAGCGAAGGCACCGAGGCCAGATCAGCTACCAGGGAACTCAGATCAGTCACAGCCAAGACGCTTCTGAGGTAAGCAAGCAAAATACAACCAGAGAAACAAAATAGAACCAGAGACATTGAAGTTTAGAACATTCTGGCAGTAACCAGAGGGGAGGGGGAAAGGGAGAAGGGGGACAAGGGTATTCAGGAGCTGCTATGAAGGTCACATGGACAAAACCAAGGGTGAGGGTGGAAGCAAGGGAGGGAGGTGGGTTTGCCTCAGGTGGGGTGAGGGGAGGGTTAATGAGGACAACTGTAACTGAACAACAATAAAATAATTAAAAAAAAAAAAAAGAACGCACACACTTCAGTGCCCACGCCCGCAGACTTGCACCGCGGCACAGCTGCACACCAGCCTGCAGGACAAGTGGAGCCGGCCCTTCCTTTCCATTTGATTCTGGCTTGTTCTTTCTGAACAGCCACGAAGACTCTTTAAGACATGGTGGACACGATGAGTCACATGACAGATTTGGGGACAATTTTATGACCACTGATGGGGACGCCTGAGTCATTTCTGCTTTAATGCATCTCTCTGGTGTTCCCACGAGTGTGCTTCAATGCCTCCAATGTCAACAGGGTGTGCAGGTAAAAACATGCTCCAACTTGTGTGCCCCCGATGCCCTAAAGCGCTGCCTCGGGGCGGAAATCGGGGAAATCGGGGCGGCCAAGGCGAGCCCTGAAGGGGTTAAGCGGCCACGACGAAGCTTATTAACTGGCTGAGTCGGGCACTCCTGGGTCTGGAGCAGGGAGTGGGAGGGAGGGAGGGCTCCTAAGACCCCAGCACGTGGCCGCCGGATCCTGGTCTCTACCTCCAAGACACGATCTCATGAGGGAGAGAAGGGTCGCCGCCAGCAGAGAGTGCTGAAATGTCCAACATCGGGTGGGTTCACTAGTTCTACCAACCAAACACACACATATCGGGGAGGCCCCCGGAGGGTGCCCTCGGCCATTTTCAAGTGCAGATCACCAGACGACGTGAAAACAAACGGACTTTTCCTGGGCTGCTTTACTTCTGCCTCTCTGATCTTCCTTTCCTCCTTGTGTATAAGAAATAAATAAGACAGATGGGCCTACACAGGTGACCACAGAACACTTTTTGGGGGATGGGGGGAAGGGGGTACATCCTGATGGAGCCACGAGGGCCCAGCTTTGTGCCTGGCAGTCTCCCAGGTCCGATGCGGCACCCACGTGAGGTGTGGCCGCCCTGTGAGAGGACGCGCCCTCCTGGGCCGGATCGCGTCATCTCGGCAGGGCGAGGCTCTGACACTTGCCTCGTTGGTCATCCATGCTCGCTGGACTGACCCGGACTTCTCCTTTCGTAAAGCCTCGCTGCACAGCGGGGGAAGGGCTGGGGGCATGGTCACCCAGGAGAGCAGACGGACATAGGGGCTGACCACGGAACTTAACGAAAGCCCTTCCCGATGGCTTGCCACTCTAGCAGGGAGGTGGCCTCTGGGAATTGCAGCTGGGGGCCCCTGGACATTCAGGCAGAAGAGACCACTGGTCTCTGTTCAGCCACAGCATCCACAGGTGCCAGACAGGCTGACTTTGACCTTGAGAACCAAACTGCCCGCACTCTAATTTCTGGGGGCGGAGAGTCTTTCTCAGAGAAGGGCTGGTCCCACAGGAAGAAGTGGGGCCCTTGGGTTATCTTAGACACACATGGAAAATGTTTTTTACACATTTGCACTGTAGCTATTTTTAAGAGGTGGGGTGAGGAGGGGGTGGGGGAGCCAGCCAGAGGGGTTGACGCTGAAAGCAGCCTGCAGCCACTTCACACTGGCAGTGGCACGCAAGCAAGGCGACTGTGAGCCATGGGGCAGGGGGGAGGAACGAAATCCCCCAGGAGGGAAAGCAGGGCAGGGTGGCTGATGGCAGAGCGAATGGAGAGAAAGGGCAGAGTCCAAGGGACGCGGGGAAGGAAGAAACAGCCAGCTCCTCCCAAAATCAGAAGGACCTCAGGGCTTCCAGTCTGCAGATGAAAGGAGCTTGGCCAGAGGAAAGGCAAGAATGGGGGAACTGGGGAGCAGAGGAGGCGTGAGCTTTTGCTCAAATGACACCTCAGGTGGCTGAGGGGATCTGCACACAGGTGAGGGAGGGAGGGGCAGCAACAACGTGGGGGTGACCCTGACACCAAGAACGAATGGGCCCAGGAGAGAGGACGGGATGGAAGGGTCCCCGGAACTCCCAGGGAACTGCGGAGGATGAGCAGACGGAGGGAGGCGGGCGACGTGAGCCCTGGGGATGCAGGCAGGGCAGGGTCCCAGAGCTCAGGGAGCAGCGTTGCTGGGCAGTGGGAGGCAGAAGCCCCCAGGACAGGCCAGAAGGACCTGGGAGGGCTGCTGGAGTCAGGTTTGAAAGAAAGGAGAGCGGTGCCCCGGGCTCCCACACCAGGACGGTCACAGGGCGGCGCTGGTTGAAGCGGCAGGGGATGAGCCAGTGTGAATAAGCGAGAGCGGTCCGTGAACCCTGATGGGAAGAACAGTCGCCGTTGTCTTCCCTCACTCCCAGCTGCCGTCGAGATTTTCCTCCAACGACAGCTGTAGACAACAAACCTCCAATATTAGCAGTTCTTGGGACTTGGAACCAACAGACCTGAGTTATTGCCATATCATAGTCCATTTATTGCAAAGATCTCAAAATATCACTTGTGCTTCTTCCTATCTTGAAATCATGTCGTTATGGCCACCACCATGAAGTCATCTTGTTCTTCAATATTTTATAGAGAAGCCCATACATTATTATTATCAACATTTTAAAATACTGTGCAGCTTTAGTTCACTCTAATTGTTTCCTGTCATGGATATCATTCTCTGCATTTCAAAAGCACCATTCCGAGAAGGGGCCTGGAGCCCTCCCCCACCTGCCAGAGGGGTCCGTGGCACATAGAGGCTAAGAGCCTTGGTCATCGAGGAGAGTCCTGGCAGAAGGACCCAGGTGCTCAGGGTAGTCTGGGTGCGGAGTGTGGACGAATAGGTTAGTTTTTGTTGGGAGAAAAACTTTCAGACCTGAGAGTGGGAGGAAGGAGGTGTGAGACGTGTACACGGAGAGCTGGCCGGAGCTCATCAACCGTGTGTACGTAACGTCATCGGCAGTGACACCACCATGGACCAGCCACCGTGGAGGTTTGTGCAAGATAACGAAGTGAGGGTCAGAGGAGGCACCAGGCTCCCGAGGAGGGAGAGAAGGTAGGAGATTGAGCTGCCTCCCTGCCCCTCACCCCCCAATGCAGCCCAGTAACCGAGGTTTGTCCGTTCCTTCCCGTAAAGATCTGTCGAACCTGCCAGCACTGCCACCCTGGGGCGCACCACCATTAGCTCGGGTCGGGACTGCTGCAACACCTCGGCTGGTTCCCCTGACTACACCTTCCCATAAGCTGCCTGTAGGCGGAGGGACTGCTTCAGAACACAAGAAAGACCGTGGTGCCCGCCTCTCCCCACGCTCCCCCTGGGACAAGCCCCTGCCTCTGCCTGGGACGCACCCCCCTCTCCTCACTGCTTTCGAACCCCCACCCTGGATTCTGACACCCGTCGCATCCCCAGAAGGGCACCCCCTGACCCGCAGGCCATGAAACCTCCCCCGTGTCACAACGCCCTTTCTCCTTTGCTGCCCTTACCCCAGATGCACGTTCCCTGGTACGGCTGCTCGATTCATTTGCTCTGTCCTCGTGGCCGCCACCCCAGGGCTGCGCGGGACCCTCTGTCTTGTTCTCTCCTTCATCCCCAGTGCTCAGCATCGTGCCTGGCACCGAGCAGGTGCACAGACAGACACACAGTAATGTACACAGAAGTGAGTGAGAGCGACACACCGCAGTGAGACTCAGGGCCACCGCAGACCTCTGGAGTCCCACACGACTTTGGAAGTTGGCTCTGTGGCAGGGCCCTTGGAGGGTGTGGCGAGCCCAGGCAGGCCTGGAAAAACTGAGTGCTGGCAGTTTAGGTTTGAGAATTTGGGTAGAAATAATAAAAGAAAGGGCTGGGCCAGAGAATGCAAAATTTTGCTAGGATCACCGACTCTTCTAGAATATGAGTTCAGAGGGAGTCCAATAGCAGGGGACAATCTCATGGAGGAGATGAAAGGGGGGTGGACAATGAAAAGCCCCATGAGGGGTGGAAGCTAGTTTGTGAGGGCAGGGAGGTGGGACAGAGGAAAAGCTGTGGTTGACAGTGACACGGCCAGGTTGGAGGCATCAGATGGAAGACGGCGACCCCGCGGCTGCCGTCACCTCTGCCAGAAGCCTGTATGGTGTCTCCACCAGAAGCTCACTGTTGTCTGCGTAAGCCCAGTCTTCCCCGTGTGGGAACTACATTTAACTTACAAGAACTTGAACTTCAGGACTAACTCACAGTAAAGCAAGTATGGAGGTGGAAGGAAGACAACCAGCTCCGTTCCTATGTCCCAGTGGGGACAATGGGAAGAAATGAAAGCAGGCAATGTGACCGATGCCTGCCATCTGGGTTCAGAGAGAGAAATCACCTAATGCAGTAGGAGCCCCAAGCCAGCCCGGCGAGCCCGCCTGGGGCAGGCGCTTAGTGGGGACGCTGGAATCGCACTGTGTGAGAATTTGAAATGCTGTCAGACATGGGTCCTTGCTTAACCTGGCAACTTCTGAACTGCCGCCAGAGGTCACCACGCAGGCTCAAGGCTGCCAGAGCGTCCCTGTCGGGTCACGAAGGGAGAGGACATGTCACCCCTGCTTGATGGGTGGAGTGAGAACATCAGTGACAGGCAATAGTTACGTGTTTGCAATGTGCAAGGCATTATTCTAGCACCTTACATGCATGCAGCACAACTCACCTGGACAGAATCATCTCATGAGGTAGCTACTTTTCATAGATGGGGAAACTGAGTCCCAGAGAGGTTAACTGACTGGCCAAACCCAGGCCATCTGCCTCAGAGTGCAGGCTCTTAAACAGCGCAGGAAGCTACTGTTACACCTGCTTCTTCTCATGTTCCCCTTTTTATCCTCACTGAAGACATGCTTATTGATTTTAGAGAGCAGGGAAGGGAGGCAGAGAGGTAGAGAAACATCGATGGGAGAGAAACATCGACTGGCTGCCTCATACACCCCGACCGCGGACCAAACCTGCAACCCAGGCATGTGCCCTGACCGGGAATCAAACCGACGACCTTTCAATGTACAGGATGATGCTCCAACCAACTGAGCCACACTGGCCAGGCTGCTTCTCATGTTCTGAATCACCCAAATACCCAAGAAGAGGGGTTTGGAGGACACCGTCCCACCACAGCGGGAGCTTCCTCACTGTTTTGGTGATTGCTATCTGTTGTTCAGTGTCAGTGAGCAGCTGGGGGAAATACTATAGGGAACAACAAGGGATGTAAAAATGACCTATGAATAGCATGCTTTCCTTTGAAGTAAACTTCATCTTTTGCAGTTTTGACAATGGTGTGACCTCTGGGAGGGAGCAGGGTGAAGGGCAGAACTGGAAGCCTGTCTGGGACCCTGCGGTGTGGCGTATGTGGGTAAGAGGGCGGGCGCTCAGGCTCCACCACCTACCAGCTGTGTGACCTTGGGCAAGTGACCTGACTGTTCTGTGCCACCGGCTCTCACTAGCTAAGGCTAATCACAGCACCTCATGCAAAGGCCTCTTGGGAAAATCAGATTCGTTTGGAGTGGTGGCTACACCTAGCAAACGCTCAGCTAACATCAGCTGCAGAGCAAACTGTGCCAGAGACGGAGGAGCGGTGCCAGCAGGCTGGCGGTGGCGTCTGGGCAGCGGGACACGGCGCTCACTGGGCACTCTCCCCAAACAACACTTTCCGGGTGGGGGGGAAAGAGACCCAGAAAAGGGACTTGCCGTTTCTTGCCAAGGACAATGTCATGTGAGGATGCGGTGCCCAGAGCTGTGGCACCGTCGTGGGATGATGAGGCCAAGCAAAGGAGTCATGGAGATACCAGCGCAGAGTTCTGAGGCCACCGAGTCGCTGTCCTGGACTGAACTGTGTCCCCAGAATCCAGAGGGTGGAGCTCTGATGCCCAGTGTGCCTGGATTTGGAGATGGGGCCTTAGGGGGGAATTAAGGTTAAATGAAGTCATGTGGGTGGGCCCGAACGCAACCTGAGCGTGTCCTTACAGAAAGAGGACGAGACAGCAGGAACAGGGAGCACAGACAGACGGCCATCAGCAGATGCCACCTGCAGGCCCAGGAGAAACCAAACCTCTAGCACCTTGACCTTGGCCTTCCAGCCTCCAGGACGGTGAGAAAATAAATTTTTCCATTGTTTAAACCACCCAATCAGTGGTATTTTGCTAAGGCACCCCTAGAAGGTGAAAACAGTCACTTACTTAACCAACCTCAGAATTATCTATCTACCGCCTTCAGTGATAGGATAAATGTGCTTATTTTAAAAAAAAAACAATCCTAATCTTTTCAACAAATAATGCTGGAACAACTGGACAGCCACAAAAAAAAAAAAAAAAAGAAAGAAAGAAAACAGACACAGATCTTACACTCTTCACAGAAATTAACTCAAAATGGATCACAGCCTTAAACATAAAATGTAAAACTATGAACTCCCAGAAGATAAAATTGGGCACAAACCTAGGTGACCTTGGGTATGCGGATAACTTTTTAGATACAACACCAATAGTATAACCCATGAAATAAATCATTGATTTAAGCTGGACTTCACTAAAATTAAACATTTCTAATCTGCGAAAACAGTGCCAAGAGAACGAGAAGACAAGCCACAGACTGGGAGAGAGTATCCGATAAAGGGCTATTTTCCATACAAAGAACTCTTAAAACCCAGCAACTAAAAACCCAGCTGAAAAATGGACTAAAGACCCGAACAGACATCTCAACAAAGAGGATAAACAGATGGCAAATAAACATATGAAAAGATGCTCCGCATCCTATGTCGTCGGGCAAATGCAACTTACAACAAGACACCCCCACACTTCTATTAGAAAGGCTAAAGTCTGCAGCTCTGCCACCACCAAGTGCTGACGAGGACGCGGGACAGCAGGGACTGTCATCTCTCCCAGCGGGCAGACAAAACAGGGCGGCCGCTCTCGAACACAGTCGGAGTGCTCCTTACAAAACTAGGCACACTCTGCCGTGACCGAGCAATCACTCTCTGTGGTACTTACCCGAAGGAGTTCAAAACTATGCCCACCCCCAAAAGTAGGTGTTTATAGCGGCTTTCTTCATCATTTCCAAAACTTGGAAGCAACGAAGATGTCCTTCAGGAGGTGAATGAATAAACTGTGGTCTGTTCAGACTATGGGATGTTATTCAGCACCACAAAGAAGTGAGCTATCAAGCCGTGACTAACAGAAAGAAGCCAGTTGGGAAGGCTACGTACTGTGTGAGTCCAATTACATGGCATTCTGAGAAAGGCAACACTACAGAGAATACAGAAAGATCAGCGGTTGTCGGTCGTTGGAGCGTGGGAGAGGAGAGAGACGAGCAGGCAGAGCACAGAGGATTTTTAGGGCAGGAAAAATACTCTATAGGACATCATAATATTGAATACATATTATGATACATTTGTCCCACCCACAGAATATACAACTGCATGAGTGAACCCTAATGTAAACCACGGCGTTCGTGTGATGGTGACGTGTCAATTCGGGTTCATCGACTACAATGAATGTGGCACTCTGGTGGGGGGTGTTGACAACGGGGTGGGGGCGGGGAGTCTGTGCATGGGTGGGGTGGGGGGGATGTGAGAAATCCGTGTACCTCCCCTCAATTATAATGTGAACCTTGAACTTCTCAAAAAATAACATCTTAATTTAAAACCAAAGAAAATAGGAGAAAAAGAAAAAATAAAACAATCCTAGCCCACTATTTTGGATCAATTATTAACTTCTACACGCCCAGTTTCTTCATGTATAAAACAGGTGTAATAAGAATTTTTACCTCCTAGACTTATGTGTGAGGAGTGAGTGAACAAGCCCACGAGAAAGCGTGGGCCATGGTGGTCAGGAATTCCGATGGCTGAGTTCGCGGAATCTGACCTTGCCCTCAGCCCCAGAGGGCATGTGACCCCCCCTCCTTGCGCTGCGGTGCTGGCTGCTCCATGGGGCAGGCGAGCCAGGGCGAAGGGCCGAGCCACGCACTGCGCTGTCGATGTGACCACGCCACCCTCCACGAAGGGGGCCAAGGGGGCTGCGGCATGCAGCCCAGGCTTGTGCGGGGTGCAGCGTACATGTCTCGGGTTTAGATGCAGGGTCTGCAGAGCACCCACGGCACCCCCGGGCCCCCGCCTTCCTGCCGTTCTGCAGAACTGGCTGCGGAGGGGGGCTGCACACGGAGAAGACGGCCCCCCGAGAGCACCCCAGCCTGCCAGGCAACCACTTACCCACGTCGGCCCCGCTGAGCGCCTTCCCCACGGGCCAGGGCCTCATGTCCATTCTCTCCCCGTTCACCGAGAGTGACTGCACGCAGCCCTGAAAGCCGCGGTTGGTGCCGGTGGCTCTGACCAACCAGTAGGTACTGGGAGCCCCACCGAGATACAGAGGCGTCCGGAAGGTGATTTTACTGTAGTGGCCCTTTAAGAAAGATGGAAACAGTGATTCACAAAACAAAAAAGTCAAAAACGCAACTGACTGACATGATTAGGATGTCGTTTATGTCCGTATTTATCTTTAAGACTTCGCCCTACAGCAAAATCAACCCACAGTCACCACAGGAAGCTCAGGGAGCTTCTCAGAGGGCTGTTTGGAGAAAGGGTGATTTTGGAAAGCCAGGGAGGGAAGGGCAGGGCTAAGAGCGACCTGGCAGGCAGTGGACCACGCTGGGCATCCAAAACAAACTTTATTTTTCCAGTCCCGACACCGATTTACTGAGAACCTTGGACGGGTCTCAGAGCGGTGCTGTGTTTGAAAAGGTGGTAACACTAACCCAGTGTGTACGTGGGCTGACCTTTACCCTCTCTCTGTCCTCGTCACCTCCACACTACATCCTGCAAGAAACATTGGGGCTGGGGGCAAGATTACCAAACAGATTTTATTGCAAAATATTTTGAAATTTGCTTATGGACACAACTTTTTTAAGTGTTGCTATAGTTAGGTGGAGATGTTTCCAGTCAGAGAGCAAACCACAACCTGGATTGCAGGTCCTGAGGTTCTGAAACACAGAGCTGAGCAGTAGGTGGGATAAAATTAAGCCACCCTCGGTCATCTGTGTTTTGATTATGGAAATACCGCATTCATTTGGATTCACGGCTATAAAGGACACTGGGAGAAGGCGTGCTGCCAGACTTATAAAATGTCCAGAAGTCAAGCCACTGAAATGTAATCTTTATCCCTTACGTTCCTGTTACTGAAAAGTAGAGCATCAGGTCATCGCTGTGCCTTGGCTAACAGCTGAGACCCCTGTGTAGACGGCACAGCATATACGAGCCGGCAGATCACAGTGCTTACAGAGAACTGGAAGGACGGTCTGCCAGCCACTGGCATCCTGCGCTTGTGACCGACATCCTCAGAATTCACTGGCCCTGTTCCCTGACCCTGGACCAGCGCAGGGGCCCAACCGCTCAGTCCTTCCTTCCTTTTCTGGAGCATCACGTGCACTGTGGGCGCTGGTCCCTCTGAAGCTCCGTGCACGACGTCCCGGGCCATAGCCTGCGAGCACGGCCTGTACCTTCCTCCGGTGAGGGCTGCCTTCAGGCCCCCGGAGCCTGCTTTGCCTGCTTATGCAGAGAACTGCACCTGCCCCGGAGTTTGCCTTCCCCCAGCACAGCCCGTAACAGTTTTTAATGAGTGCGTAAGTATGAAAGTCCAATTCACTTGCTTTGGGTTGGCATCCCGCGGAGATGTAATATATACTCAAGCTCCCCAGGACCTCACTCATGCTGACTTTAGTCCCGCTCTGCCCGTCGCTCCCCTCCCTTGCAGGTCTCCTGCGATGGCGCTTCCCTATGCATCATTTTCACGACACTCCTCCTCTCGTGGGGCCTGCTTCTGGGGAACTCCAACTTACGACAGAGTCCTTTTCTCCCCAAGCAGCTGATTAAACATCCCACATCTGAGGCCCTGCTTACATAACTTGCTTAGCAAGTCCTGGGAGTAGGGAGACAAACGTTGCCCTGAGTATCCATAAAATTATATGCTTCTTACAATTAATTTTAATATTCATTGAAATAATCACAGACTCTTAGAATTAGAAAAAAATATGAAAATTCATTTGACCCAAGCTCCTATGTAATGTTGGATTCCTTGAACATCGCCAGCAAAGGTTTTGACAAGCTACTTTTTGAATGCCCCCAAGGACAGGGGCCATCCCTGAGACAGCCTGCCGCAGCTCTGGGCTCCTTCGCGTGGTTAGGCAAAGCTGCCACCGGCTCCCCCTGTTCAGCTTCAGCCTTGGGACCCACAGAGGAAGTCCTTCCTCCCCAACACTCTCCCTTTAACTCTGAGGAAAAGCCACCACCCACAGCTTCATCTTCTCTTCTCCAAACTAAGCAGTGCTCCTTCAGTCCGTCTTTCCAGGGATTCCAAGTCATCTTCCTGCTTCATTGGCTGCTCTTTGCACGTGCTCCAGTTTGTCTGTATCCCTCTTAGACTGCGATCACAGATCTGAATACAATCTTCTTAAAGGATCAGAGTCACTATTAGAGCTCTAGACACAGAGTCACCAGAATAAAATAGGATTATCTCCTCCCTTTTTCTAGATGGCATGCTTCTAGTAATGCAACCTATAATTTCTTTAGCTTGTTGTTACCACATGGCTCTGTTTATTAACCTACATTGAACTTCCTTGTTTTAAACCTTAAGACATTTTCACAGGTGTTGCTTCCGTGATAGGTTCTTCATCCTGTTTTCATGTTAGTATTCTGGACCCAGGTTCAAAGCTTCTTTATTCCTATCAAACTGAATTTTAATCATATTGTCTCTATTGTTCTGGCACTGATGTGAGTCTAGTTCATTTACTGTCTTTCCCTTCCTTATAAATAAGTGACCTCACTGGATTCACACTTATTCTATTTGGATTCTTATTCCTTTGGAACCTTCGGGGTCCAAATTAGCAGGAAACAGCAAGGCATGGCCCTTTGTACAGCACATCTTTCAGTAAGAGCCCAGGCAGGGGGGAAGCTATCCACACACACACAAAGGCATTCTTGCTACATTTTCCCTCAGAGAATACAGACACCTGACTGATTATGATTACAGGCTCAGTTCCTTGGCCGGTTGCTAACCCAAACTGCTTATTCCAAACACAATCCTAAAATTGCCCCAAGCATGACAAATATGTGAAAACCTAGGTGATTTGCTGAGCAGCCCAACGGTTAAACTGTTTTACCGTTTAATCATGGTCCCCCGAAAGGACAGATGAGTGGCTTATTCCTGCATACTGAACCAAGGGAACCTTTCGGAACTACCTCCTAAAGCCACAGGATTGCAACATCCTTGTCTTAAAAGCCAGCCTGGAGTCTGGCACCAGTGCGGCTCTTTCCTCTGGCCCTGGCTCTCACGTCTCCGTGTACCCGCCGTGATGATGTCTGCAAACTCAGTTCTCCCTCCGGGACGGATGAGTGCCCCCAAAGCCCGCCGAGAGTCGTGAGGACCAGCAGGAGCTCACCAGAGCTCAGCTGCTTGGGTTCGCTGTGAAAAATGGCCCATCCGGAGCCTGGGTGTCACAAGTCTGCCCAGCTCTTAGGATGCTCACGGTGGTTGCTGGGTGGGGGAGCAGAGAGGCAGGCGCACACTCACCTGGGACTGGCCGGTCACCGGCGTGTTGTTGTTCAGCTGCAGCAGCCCGTCCAGCCCGTCTCTGTAGAGTGTTACCATGTGCCAGGCCCCCAGTTTGATTTTGGCCTGGCTTTCGATGATGGCGACCCCAGTTCCACAATTAAACCTGTGGAGGAGGGAAAGGAAAGAAAGGTTCTTTAATCAACCAGCTCAGTAGGTTTTCATACCCCATGGACGTCACTATCAGGGTGACGGCTTCCTCCAGGGTCACGAGCATCAAGGGCAGGTTACATGGACGCACGGAAGAACGAGAAGTCTGTTCTCTGGGATGATGTCAGTCTAGTTATCTTGCATCTGCCCATAAAATCATTCAATGTGGGGCTTCTTTAACCCAATTTTCTCTGCAGCTTAGAAGACAATGGGTAGCTGAGCACTTCCTTGACCTTTTCAGAGGTTACCAGGTGTGAAGTAGCTTCAAGGTGCAGCAAATCAGAACCTGAGTCATTGTGCTTCCAGGGATTTCTCGGGGGGCTTCCCCCAGCTTCCCAATGGCAGGCTCAGTGACATCAATGAAATGTGAAAAAGCCAAGTGCTCACACTCGGGCAGCACAGCCGTCTGGGTTCAGCTGTGCTCAAAGGCAGGGCAGGTTCCCCCGGAGGCTCCAGCCTCGGCGTGAGGTGCGGGTGAAGGGGGAGAGTTTTGAGGTGGTTGCATTCTTTTCTTCCCCCTCAACCTCTCTATGGCCCAGGTGCCCACTGGTCCCTGTGCCTGACATCTAGGATTTCGATCCTTTCTGGTCAACTTCCAAACAGCCACCCTGTCGCCTCCCAGTGGGTCCTGAGGCTGCCAGTGGAAAGGGAAGCATGGCTGGCATCGTCCTTATCGGGACTTGAGCTAACTCCAGCCCACTCTCATGGCCTCTCTCTGTCTCGCAATCCTCAGCGGAGTAGAAAGGGGTAGAGGGGCACTCGGGAAGATACGGGCAGCTCCTGGCAGGAGCTGCAGAGCTGGGGGCTGCTCACTACCAGCTGTAACTGCAGGTGCCGCCAGAGTCCCTCAGACCCTCCGGTGTTAGAGCCCCAGCAGGTCTGAACCGCTGCCCCGATCCTGGTGGACGACTTTAAACTCCACGAGCCCAGGAAGGGGTGCTATTTCCTACTCCAAGTGGGATGCTCAACAGTCTTCTCTAACATAACCAAGTGTACTTTCTTGTGCTGAAATAATCAGACAATAATGGCTGACGCTGACTGAGAGCTTGCTACGGGTCAGGCACTGTTCTAAGCACTGTGCTCACTACCCCACTTAACCCCCACAACAGCCCCCTGGGGGCCCTCCAGGAGGAAATGCAGGCTCGGAGAGGGTGTCGTTGGCTGAGGGTCTGGCAGCAGTGCCATCGGGATCTTAACCAGTGGGCTCTGGAGAAAGACGAGGCTGATCCTCACTGTTTGCTTTCAAATAGGTGCTGTGCACACCTTCGTGAAGGTGCTTAAAGCACTCACCCCTCCGCTGAACTCTGCCCGCAGGAAACTGTGCCCAAACTAAGGTGGCTTCCAAAGCGCTTTGGGAAGCAATGACGGGGCAGAGGACGTGAGCCAAACAGCCCACCGAGGCCCTGAGGGAAGACGAGGGAAGACGAGGGAACCCTCAGAGGCTGTGGCTCCTCTCTGCTCGCCGTGCCTGTCGGTTGTATTGACCACAGGGGACAACAAGATCCCAGCCTTCATCCCACCACACCCACAGGGCTCCAGGGGAGAAGGGGCTTTACCCCTGCGGCCATGGCTGCACCCCCAGGGCCTACAGCAGTGCCCGGGGCTCTGTGGGTGCTCCAGAAACACTTGCCGGTGAAGGAATGAATGAATGAACCTGGTCACCAGGCTCCAATCGTGGCCAAGGTCCCCCTGCAACCTGGAAACTCCAGTGTTTGGTAAACTGGTCCACGTACCTCACACACACCGTTCTTCACCTACAGGACCCAGGCTGCATTTATTCTGGTCACACTATAAAAATATACCATATTTTGCCATGTATAATGTGTACTATTTTGCCCAAATTTTTTAGAGAAAAATGAGGACATGCATTATACATGGGTATAACGAATACAATTCCATGGGTATAATCATGGTTACAATAATCCCATGTATAATACACACAAAACGTGGGTGCGCATTATACACGGCAAAAATACAGTAAATATAACACAGGGTTGTATTATGAAATCTGCGGGCTTTCGGAGGGAGTCACCTGAACTGGAGGGAGCGTCGGACGATGGCCAGGGACATGAAGTCGCCTCTCTCATGTTCGTTCTCCCCGCAGTAGAGAAGCAAGCCGTCCTCCGCCTCGGCCTGTGGGACGGACAGAAGCCACAGCACAATGAGCCCGCCCTGGTCCGTGAAGCGACACCAGGAAACACTCCTGAGCATTCCCTTCTGTGGCCTTATTCACAGAGGGACAAGCACGTGGACTCCACTGAATCCCCAGGCACCGGCTCCCAGTTCATTTCCAACACACTACTGGCAGTGTGTGGCACAAACCATGTGAGGGACGGCAGGGAGGTGACAGAGGAAGGCACCTCGTGTTCAACCTGCTCTCTCCCTGGCGCTGTGGGTGCACCAGCAGAGCCTCAGGAAACAAGGGCGCCAAGACCAGGGCGGCAGAAGGCTGTTCTTAGCTCATCAGTTCTATTCCCACCAGAGAGAATCCTACAGTTTTCCTTTTTTTTAACTTCCCTTGCTCAGAGAAGCACGCAAATTTGCTTCTTTCCTTCTATCAGGAGAACAGGGAGGTCCCAACAGGCCCCCGATAGCCTACTTTGGTTTTCGCCCATGTTGGCTATTCTAGGCTGTGACAGATCATCTTGTGGACAATCAACATCATGACCATGACTTCAAAAGGGACCTGATTCCAGATCTCCAGACATTTTCATGTCGTCTGAGTACCTAAAAGAGTCACTGTAAGTCAGCTGGAGTCACCAGCTGAGCTCTGAGCTGCAGTGGGGTCCGGGCAGAGAGCACCAGCTGGGGTGCCACGTGTTCCAGCTTTTATTTGTTCGGTTACAGCCACTGCAATGATGAGCGGCGTTTGGGCTCCTTTAACAGGGGTTTGGGAATGAGACACATTGCACCTTCTGACATCCTGGCCAGTTGCTTTTATGAGCAATGTGGCCGGGACCAAACATCCTCTCTGGGAAGCTTCAGGCCAGCCGCTGCCGCTGTTCAACAACATGCAGAGCCCACACTCACTGGCGCCCTTGAACGTGTGAATGGACCCCTGACCCCTGCTACCTGTGAACGAGTTTCAGGACAGGCTCTGTGTTCTATTTACCTCCCTGCTTCCTCTCCCCCCTCCCTGTTGTGATAGGCTATCCAGTGGGCACTCATCAAACAACTAACCCTTCTTACCCGAAATTCAAGAGTAATGTGAAATGCCCGGTGGGAGTTCTTCAAAGGTTCAAAGGTTACGTAAGAGTAGCCAAAGAACTGAGGGTACTGTATGGTGAGATCTGAAAGAGAAAAAGACAACACAAACAGGCTGTTTCCTCTCTTCTTCAAATGCAAAAACCAACACACACCGTTGCTTGGAGGTCGTTCAGTGAACAGCTCTGATCTGTGAAACCTAGCTTACGATCTTCTTTTCTCTACTTTTTGCCCCTGTAATTCTCATTCTTGGGGATGCTGAGCTCCTGATGTTCTCAGGGAGAACCTGGACCTTTGGAGATTGTCACTTGTGACAGAGAAATGGATGGCTGCAGATCACTGATGCCCCCGCCCCCAGCTTTCCAGCCGTGCCCCTGTGTGATCTCAGCGGGCTCCATCATTTCTCAACCTCCGTGCACCCACCTTGGCTGCATTTCTTTCAGTGGAGATGTGTTTACAGTAAAGCCCACCTCCTGGGGTGCCATCGGGATGATTTCTTAAGTGCATCAAAAGTACGCACACAGAAATAAGGCTGCTCTCTGACGAGAAACAACTGGAGGGGCCTCGTATTTGCCCTGAGTAGTAGCTCATTTAATGACTTACACATAGGAGAAGGGGCTTATCTTAGAGAAGGGGCTAGAAAGAGCCATAGGCGGGCAGCAGAAGTTCCCCTCTGGCTTCCAGCAGGGCCCACCCAGCACCATGGTCTTCCCTGCACCAAGGACCTACCTTCTGAGCAGCTCTCGCCACCTTTGCCCAGGTTGCAGTGGCATCGTGAGCGCCCCCAGGTGTAGTCATTGGCACAGAAGCTGTCAATAGGGCAGAGAGTTTCATCGCAAGACGTGTCAAAGAGCCTTGGCATCATGGGCACGCCGTTCAAGTCCTCTCTCTTCCCTGGAGTGGGCTGGGGAGCCACCGTCGCTGTGAGGAGAGATGCCAGGGTAGGGGGCACAAGCCTAGAAATGGTCTTTGGGTCTGTTCTTGGCGTGATCTTGGATTCCACCAATAATTTCTCACTCCCCCCTTTGATAGCAGGAAGTGGTTTAACCTAAAGCCAGAAAAAGAGGAACACAGCATCAGTATTAGACTGCCCTCTCATGGTGGATGCCTGATGCTTGAACACATGGTCACTTTCGATGCGTCCCACAACCCTGGGGTGTAGATGGGGCAGGTAGTACTGACCCTTGTTTAAGGATGAAGACCTTGAGGCTCAAGGATTTGAGTATCCTGCTTTGCGTTACTCAGAAGATCAGTAGTAAAGCTGATATTACATGATTGATTATTACAATATCACAAAGATGGAATTATCAAGGAATTGCTCATTTCCTTATAATACCTGACTTTGTAAAACTGTGCTTGGTGGGAAATCACAACATGTTTTCCCAGACTGTGACGCAAGCAGGCAGGGCTGCCCACAGAACATCAGCAGGGCTGGTACTTAGTTACCACTAATTTATGATCAGCCAGAGGAAACAAATGTGTTAAAAGCAAATGAGCCGATGGAAGTCAGTTTTAAGCAAAATGCTCACAGTCTGTTGGCCAAATTGCCTTGTTCAGCAAGAAAACACAAACACCCTGGGTTTTAAGAGCAGAGATTTCTGTTACCTCCTCAAAGAAAATATCCAAATCTAAGTCATCTTCAAAGCTGTCATCATCCTCACCGGCGCCCGAGCTGGTTATATAATGGGGTCCATAGTGGCCACTTCCTGCCTCCGCGGGGCCTTTGCAGGGAAGAGAAGGAAACTGCTGTGAACACACCCTTCAGCCCCTGGTGTCCCCTGACCCAGCCACAGACACTGCGCCCAGGGGACTGGGGTGCATGGGGCGCACAAAGAACTCAACACAGAAGAGGAAGCACCAATGACCGCAAAATAAGAAAAATGGTTCATCTCATATGTCATCAAGAAAATGCCAATTACACTCAGGAAGGGCTGCCCTTTCCTATCCACAAGATTAGCAAAAATGTCAGCAACAAAAAATGTCACCAAGGATGGGATCGACGGGGACCCGTACATACTGAAGTTAGACGTGCACAACCACTCTGCAAGTAGAAAATGCTCACACCTACAGACCCAGCAATCTCACCCTAAATTACAAAGTCTAGAAAAACACGTACCAGGAGATGCGCAAAACACGTTCACAGCAGTAGAATTTGGAACAGTAAAAAAGATCTCAAATTTGCTATTTAGAATAGCAAGTAACACCCCAAATACCTACCAGCAGAGAATGGATAAAGGCATTGGAGTGTATCTATGGAATGGAAGGCCATGTATCAGGGAAATGAATGGATGAGCACTTAGCAATGCATCAATATGCCCCTCACCTCATATCACGTCATGCCCAAATGCAAGTTGCTAATAAACACACTTAGTTTGATGCCATTTATAAAAAATGTGGTACATGTGAGGGGTAATATTAACAGGTTGGCCAAAAAGTTCATTGCGCTCTTTTCCGTACGATGGCTCTAGTAGTGCTTAGCTGTCTTTAGCTTCTTTGAGACAATTTCGTTAGATTTCATTGTGACAGCTGTCATATCAGCATGCATTTAAAAAACATCAAAATTGATGATTTTTTCTGTAGCCATTTTAATACTGAAGATGGAAGAAAATAAGCAACATGTTCTGCACATCATGCTTTATTATTTCAAGGAAGGTAAAAACACAACTGAAATACAAAAAAAGATTTATGCAGTGTATGGAGAAGGTGCTGTGACTGACTGAATGTGTCAAAAGTGGTTTGCAAAGTTTCTTGGTGCTATTGACATTTTGTATTTTGGCCAAGTAATTCTTGGCCGTGGGGCTGCCTCATGCATGGGAAGATGTTCAGCAGCTCCCCTGGCCTCTACCCGCTAGAAGCCAATGGCAGGAGAGAGCTGACATACTCAAAATATCTAAATCAGTAAAGTTATTGGGGAAAATGAAAAATATCTTATTTTACGGAAAAAAAATAACAGACTTTTTGGTCAACCTAATATTTTTATGTTATATGTTTTTTTCTTAAAAACTCTTTAAAATAAAATAAAAAAGAGACAGTTTACTGAAGCAAACACTCCCACACCCAGGGGAAGGGCGTCTGAGGTGGCATCTTGGGGCCCCACCATTTCCATTCGCTGTAGCGGGACAATGGGGTTTGTCAGCACTGAAGGTGGGCTGAGAACTCAGGAGACAATACAGGGCATTGTCCTTCAGGGATGGTCTGATTCACATTGTCCTTCAGTTCTCAGCCTTAAAACCTGCTGATCTGCAGCGGTCCTGACTGGGCTAGACGCAGGAGGCACGCAGGCCCTGGGATGTGGGAGTCCTCCAGAGTCCCGCTCCATGGCGCCCCCTTCCGCCCAGCAGGTGTGAGCAAGCGGGGAAGCACCTGCCTGCTCTAAACGGGCACCCGAGCCACTGGTCTCCAGGGCGGCAACAATGGGCAGCAGAACTGATTTTATAGGGTTTTGATGCTCACTGATTATTAGACATGAAATGTTTGCATGACTGGGGGAGGGAGGGAGGATGGGAGGGAAACATTGAAAACACAAACTGAACTTAAAGGCATTCTGCTTTCAGAATAAGCTAAACCCAATACCTTTCTCACAAAAGCAAACTCACCCTCTTCTAAGCAAAACAGCAAGCAGCTTGCAAACAAGGGTGAAGGCCAGGACAGAAAGGGACTGTGGGCAGTGTTCTCAGCAGACAGCTGCTGAGCAGAAAATCGCTCCCGGACCAGGAAGAGGGAGACATGGGGAGTGGGGAGAGGCAGGCAGGTGCTCCAGAGACAGCAGGAAGGAGCTGTTCTCAGGCAGCCGGGCGCACCTTGGCAGAGGTGGGATGACATACCACCTCCACACCAACTCCCCACAGTTTTACTTAAAAAGCCCACATGTCAGCTGACATCCAAGCGTGTAGATGCCAGACTTATACCTGGATGCAAGTGCTCTTAAGCCACCTGCATCCACCCAGCACAGCTGGGGCCCCGAGGTCTTCACACAGAGGGTAGGGAAGCCCTGGGTCTCTTCCCCTCTCTTGTCTCGTATCTGTGTATCTTTGTACCTCTCTCCAAGCCTCTCTCTCTTTCTCTGGGTCTCCTTCTCTCCCTTGTCCCTTTCTACGTCTGCCTCTGTCCTACATTTAGAACTGTGGGATTTCAGAAGAAAGAACCCATCTGGTAATAAAAGAGTTGTATTGCACATACATGAAGAAAGCTGGGTTTTATCTTCAGTGGGTTGGTCTCTCTTTCCCCAAGGTGTCTTTCTTGCCATGCACACATTTTCATCAGTCTTGTTCTATTCTCATCTATGTTGAGATTTTTCATTTCCTCTTATGATACCCTATCTTAAAAAAAGCTTTCAAAGATCCCCCCCTCCACCCACCGCCATTGCCTACAGGATGAATCCTAAGCTCCTTGGTCAAGAATTCAAGGATCTCAACGATACCACCTCCTACTGTCCTCCTTCTGTCTTCCACCACCATCACTTACTGAAGCCTAGTACCTTTCCCCTAGGAACAGGTACTGCTGTGTGTTTAACACAAAACATGTCTAAACTTTACAGGTATCCTGAAAGGTTAACAACATGGTTCACTGCACTTTGTGGGTAAGTCTATTGAAGCTCACGGAGGTGAAGTGACCTAAGACCAAAGACGCCGTGGCTGGCTGAGCCTGACTCCAAGCCAGGGCTCTCTGGTTGCTGCTCTCCCCTGAGAGAAGGGGCCACTGTGTAGTTCCAGAAGCCTGGGATTCAGAAGACTCACATTTATTGATCATTTGCACTGGGCCAGGAGCTTTTCAGACATTGTTTCTGTTAATTTGCACGAAATCCTGTGAATAGCTATTATTGCTGCCATTTTACCATGTGGAGATCTGAACTCAGAAATATTAAAGAACTTGACCAAAGGCATGTGGACAGTAGATGGCAGAGCTGGAATTTATCCTTGGACTCCCTGTGATCATATCATGCCATTTATAATCTGACTCCAAATTGTGCCTCCAGCTCCCCTGCCTCTTCAAAAGTCTCGACAGACAAACTGATCTACCAGTTGACGCGAATACATCTTGTGTTTTCTTCCCCCAAGACTTTCCTTAATGCCCTTCTCCACGCTGCCATCCTGCTCCCCTCCTACATCCTTCTGCATAACCCACCCATCCTTCCAGCTACACATGCCCTGTGGAGACAGAGTGCGTTGTAAAAAAGCCCAGATCAAGGGATATTTTAAGAAGAAAACTCTTTTGGAAAAAAAAAATGGAGGCTCCACGAAAGATGGTGCGACCAAGACCCGTCAGACAGACATTCCTGCATCTCCTGCTGCACGGGGCTGCCCACACACGGACACTTGCCCTTCGTGAGCTCCGAATCCGCTCCCACGGCTGAAGGAGTCAACAGATGTTTAAGAAAGTCTTTACACCCTCTGAACTCCTGGCCTTGGAATGACGCTCTCGTTTCCCCACTCAACCGTGAACCACTCAAGGGCAGAAACCGTGTTTTAGACTCCTGATCTTCCTTCCCACCCTCATTTCACTAACACTTCATGTGCTCACCAAGACACGCCTGCCGTGCTCCTAATCTCCAGTGGCACTGGGTCTGTCCTGGCCCAGTGGGCCGTGCCATGGAAAGGAATCCTTACAGGGTCAGACTCTGCCCCCGAGTCCACAGATGTTCCCTCAAAACTGCCCCCATTCCTGACCCTTCCCCAGCTCAGACGAGAAGTTTAGAGTTGAAAGAGACCTCAGACACCAGACAGTCCAAACTTCTTATTTTATAAATGTGTGAACTGAGGCCATAGAAGAGAAGTGACTTCCTGCCCCTTAACCCGCCCCCCGCCCCAAAGTCTACCTTGAAGGAAACGCTCCAAGAAAAGGACCATGCCATGCTGTGTTGCTGCAGGTACAAAGTGCTACCACAATGAGAATGGAAATGCTTCCAGATTCTCTGCTCATCTTGACTAGGAAAATAAGGCATACTACTCACTGGATAAAGTTCTTTGGTCTTTATGTAAATTGTTCTGTTTTGACACTGTGTACAACATACCTCCTTGATGCCAGATGTCACTTCTTAGTTTGGGAACAGAAAGGGCGTGAGATAAGAGTGGGCAAAGGAATATGAAATTACAAAGACTCAGAGTCAAAGAAATTTTGACTTTTGTAGAAAGACGTTAGCGATCAGCTAGCACAGCAAGTCCACTTTACAGAGGGGTAAACTGATGTCCAATGAGCCCATGGGACTCGCCCAGAGAGGCAGCTCATTCGTGGCAGAGCTGGTCTGAAATTCCGGACTCCTGATGCTGTACTCAGGTACTCTCCGCAGCATCTCAAACCCCCCATGTCCCATAATAACCTAGGCTAACAGTCATTTCCCATTTTTAAAAGGAAGGGAATGCACACAGAGAGGACCAGACACAGCAGGACCACAAGGAACCCGGAGTAAAGCTCCCTACAGTTGCATCCCACCAGCCACCACCTCAGATCTCCAATCCAGGGCTGACATGAAGTTTTTGCTAGTGCTCTTTCTAAATGAAGACGGAATGTACAGTTCAAGCCAGTGATAAGAATCTCCCAGTAGCCTGGGGCTATTATAATTAAAGTGCATAACTTATCTCTTTCTACTTGGCACTTTGTTAATTAGGAAAAGAGAACATTAAAAAGGAGGCGTTTATTTAAAACCAGGATAGTCTAACCGCTGACTGCATGCAAAACAAGTTCAAGGGTATTCTACTATAAGAGAAGCTAATACACAAAATATAAATTTCTATTAATCAATTAAGGAAGGCTTTTATTTTACAAAATAACTATGTTTGCTTTTATAAAGGGAACATGGCTTTTCTATATATACATAGTGAGTTTCTTTGATGCAGCAAGATGGTATAATTATGATTTTTTAAATCCCAAGAGGTTTCTTCATGGAATTGAAAAACTGATTCTATAGTGTATGCTGAAGAGCAAAAGGTCAAGAACAGACAGCAATTTTGAAGGAGAACAAGGTGGAGAATTACCTATGAGGTACCACAACTTTATAAAGCTGTAGAAACTAGGACAGTGCGGCACTGGGAAAGGATAAAGAAACGGACTGTAGGACTCAGAAGCAGACCCACGGCGGACGGAGGTGTGATGCACCAGGAGATGCCCTCCCAAGTCAGGGAGAAAGGGTGAGTGACTCAGTAAGTGGTGCTGGGGTGGCTGGTTTTCTGGATGAAAAGAAATATTAAATTAGGCTCCTTCTTCTCCACACCTAAAAGTAAATCCCAGGTAGATTCAAACCTTAAATATGAAAACCAACAATTTTAAACTTGTAGAATAAAATATAGGATTTTGCTTAATTATTTTAGGAAAAGGAAGTAGTTTTAAAAACCTAGAAAACATAAATCATAAGTAAAAAAACAAAATATAATTACATGAATCAAACACTTCTTTTCAATAATCGATATAATAAATGAAGTAGAAGATAAGTCACAAAGTAGCAGATGTTTGCTACACATATTATTAATAGCATTTAAATGTATGTATATAACTAATATATCTATAAATTAATATGTTTACTTATATATCTATATACGTTTACATACCAATAAAAACAGGCAAGCATATTCACAGGAAGACTAACAGTTATAAATTCACAGGAAGACTAACAGTCATAAAAGTGTGTGTAAGCTCACTAGGAAAATGCAAATCCAAACAGTAACCACGGATCACTTTCGGTCCACCAGCAGGGCCTCATTTATAGCCTGGTGATACCTGTGTTGGCGAGAAGGCACAGCAAGAAGGAACTGGAACGCGCTGCCGGGAGAGCAGAGACCGCTGCAAACACGCAGGGCACCGATTTTCTAACAGGTGATGCAGCTGAAGCAAGCATCCCGATGACCTCGCAGCTCTGCCTGTGAGCACTTGCTCGGAGAAACGCACGTGATGTTGTTGGCTGCGGCACGTTTATCGTGGCAACGATTGGAACAGTGGGAACGACCAACATCGAAATGATGAGTGAACAAACGATGGTGTGTTCATATGGGGCCACCGTACAGCAGTGACACCTCATGAACCAGAACTTTGCAATTCAGCCCGCGTAAACGTCAAAACGTTAGTCACGAAAGGGTGCTTGCCATCCCACTGCAGTCGTGCGAAACATAAAACAAGTTCAAAACAGTGGGGTGCAGGGTGGGTGTCCACCTTCTGCCTCTGCGCCCCTCTGGCCTTTGACCCCATGCACACACATCCCCCCTGCCTTGGGGGAAATACCGCTCCACTTTCCTCGGCCATCGCCAATGTCACTGCGGTTCCTTTGCCAACCCACCGCCCAGCTCCCTCATCCATCAAGTCAGCCCCGCCCCCACCCACCCAGGGTGTGCCACCTGTCACTACGCAAGTGCACTGAGTCCTCAGCTAACCTCGCCACTAGGTCTGTGACGTAAGTGAAAGGACAGATAAGGACACCGATTCTACCGTAGGCTCCCCGAGGTAAACAAGGCGTAGGTCGTTATGGCAACTCGTCACGTCATAACGAAAGGACATTATTCGAGGGCCCGTGGCAGCTGTGTGTGTGTGTCTGGACTGGGTCATGAACCCCCGGGAGGCAAGGACTGGTCCAGTTCCTTGCAAAAACAAATACTTGTGGAATGGATGGCTGTCTTTATGGTGCCTTCTCTACTGAATGCACCCTTACTTTGCGGCTTTTGGGGCTAACATGTAGTTTACATAAAACTGTATTCAATTTCCTCATATATTTGATTCAGTTCTATTCACACTGAAGATTTCAAACCAATCAGTGGGCAGTAAAAATAATTCATGCTTTGTACCATTAAGACACAACACTGATGATAAGTAAGATATCATAAAGGCCTCAGATCACTGAAGAGATTTCAACTTCTTTTTGTGAACTTTTCTTTCCGGTGCAAAAACTAAAATCTAAAATGAGCGGCCCTCTCTCAGGTTTTGGTCAGGACTTGTGAGCCCCGAAAGCAGTCAGTGAGCCAGTGAGCCGAGGCAGTCAGACAGACCTACTCCGTCTGCCCTGTCCCCATCTCAACCTTGGCAAGTGATCCCAAACCAATGCCAAACAACTCTTCATGCTCTGAAAGTCTGAGACCTGTCGCCATCTGCTGGGTGACTTGTGAACTAGCAGTACCCCTCTGCCTCCCGGGTCCGGAGGAGCCCACCGTGGGCCATTTCCTGCTGCTTGTGATCCTCAGAATCCGCTGAGCTCTGGAACCTCTTATGACCATGTGATCAAGGCCGCTGTTGGGAGGAACTGGGCCAGGACGAGCCTATGTTCACATTTCTTTTTTTTTTTAAGATTTTATTTATTTATTTTAGAGAGAGGGGAAGGGAGGGAGACAGAGAGGGAGAGAAACAGCAATGTATGGTTGCTCCTCACATGGCCCTCACTGGAGACCCAGCCTGCAACCCAGGCATGTGCCCCGACTGGGAATCGAACGGGGGACCTTTTGGTTCCCAGCCCGCACTCACCAGCCGGGCTATGTTCACATTTTTCAATACAGGAGAGCCTGGGGTGGAGACAGAAGGCAGCTAACCGTGCTCCAGACCTCTGCTCTCCGGGCCAGGGGAGCGAGAAGCTGGAACCACCAAAGCCTTGTGTAAGACCTGAGCTTAAAAAATGGGTGGTTTCATCCATATAGCTTAAGATTATCTTCCTCTGAAAAAAAAAAATACTGTCTCAGAAGTGTGCTTAACTATGGGTTGTATCTGTCAAAATGCTAATGGGAGACCAGCAGGTAAGAGGCCTTGGGTTTCAAATGCCGTCCACAGTACCAACGGCTGTGCACACGAGTCTGCCCACCTGTGCACACGAGAGAGCGGTCACCACCCGGCCCCACTCCGCCTCCTGGAGGCATCCAAAGGGGAAATACGAACTCGGACGTGCCGAAAGATACGGACGCTGTCCAGCGGCCCCTCTTTGTATACAGTAGTGAAACAACCTGAATGTCCATCAATGAAGAATTAGTTAAATGAATGTGGCAGAGCTGTGACGTGGAATACACCGTGGTTATCCAAATTAATGAGGCAGATCTCCCGTTATTTACCTTCAAACATGTGCATTTTATCACACACCTCATTATTGGATTAAAAAATTGTGGAAGAGTATTTACCAAATGGTAGTAATGGTTATGTCTGGATACTGAGATTAGAGATAATCTCAGCATTTTTATTTCATATACCTTTTATGCTGTTTGAATTTTTTCTAATAATAAGTATGGATTATCTTTTCTAGTTAGAGATGACCAAAACGCAGTTTCTGCTCTGGGATTATTACCACAGTTCCCTTCAATGGTCCCCTTGGCCCCCCAGAGTCCTTTTTCCACATACCAGTGAGTGACTTTGCTGAACCTAAACAAGTTCTTTTCACTTCTCTGGTCAAATGACACCCTCCCCTCCACCCATCTTCCAGTCTTCCTGTCTCTCTTTGAGCAAAAGCCACGTCCAGTGGCCTCCCATGGCCTCCTAGGTCCCAGTCAGCCTCTACCCACTGTGACTTCCTGTCCTTCCACTCTCCCCCTTCCCCCGACCCCCCAATCCAGCCACACAGCTCTCCCTCCCCTCCCTGAACACGGACCGCCCCAGGATGCTCCTGCATTAGGACCTCGGCGTTTGATGGAATGCTCTTCCCACAAGTGGGAAGGTGGATGAATGAACGGAGCGACAGACAGACAGACAGACAGACAGACAATCGATCCAGTTGTATATATCTGGAGAGTTCACCCTGTTCTTGCTCAAATGTCACCTTCTCAGGAGGCTTTCTCTGACTGCCTATCACCCCCATTTTGCTTTTCTCCGTAGCCTTCATCACCATCTGACTTGCCGTCTGCATTTCTTCAATTCATGTGTCCTCTCTCTGTTTGCCCGGACTAGAACATAAGCTCTGCAAGGCCAGGGGTTCCTTTTGCCTGCTTCGCTCACAGCTAAATTCTCGGCATCTGCAACAGCGCCCGGCACACGGTGGGCACTCAATAGTCATTTGAGAGAATAAGTGGGTACACTGTAAAGCAACTTGAGGAACTGATTCTTTAGAAGACGGGAATCCCCCTCATAAGGAGATCCCCAGGCCAGGACCTGTCACGGAGGGACCTCGGGGAGACTCTCGCATCACCCCAGCCTCCATTCCTCAGGTGCTGACGGAGGTGGTCTTCTGCAGCTCCGCCAGTGTACAAACCCTCAGTCAACAAAAATTCCAGTGAGGGGTCTGATGACCTCCCATGCTCAGTGCAATATGCTAGAGGTGAAGATGAACGAGGGAAAGTCTACGCCTAAGTCAGAAAGACCAAAAACTAATTCACGCTTTTGGACTCCACAGAAAAGGCACCATTCTCTTATTATGAGATGATACTATTACTTCTCGGGGAAATTCCCTCCCTATGTGCCCCAGATTCGCCTCTGCCCTTCTGCACTCTGCCTGGGGGCCGCAGGAGGCTGACCTGGGTGGCTCCCGGACAGGTTCTGCCCATCAGGAATCTTCAGCAGGAGAGTGGAAGGAGGTAGGAAAATGAGTCAGACTCTTGGTCCTTCAACTTCCATCCTATGAGGTTGTTGCAGGACACGTGTCTGAAGGTCACCGCTCTTGCAGGATGACCCTCCCTGTCTGTCTCCAGAAGTTGGTAATTGCTTCCTCTTGATTTCCTTTCATCTGTCTGAACATTTGCAAATAGTCCTTTCACTAAATTCACTTCAATGACCCAATTGCACGTGCCTCTGTCTCCTGCTGGGCGTCTGGTGACACCTGACATCATCAGAAGAGTCATCTTTTCTCCCACGGTTGTTTCTGACGGGCACATGTGTGTGTTTGTTCCACACTCGGCGGTGTAACCGGATGAGATCCAGCAGACTCAGCCAGCGGTGGTGTTCCTCTCACACGTCAGCCGGTCACTGTGTCGGGCTGACCCATGTGACTCCTTCTCCGGGCTAACCCATGGCTGAGGCCCGACTTGCACTCATCCAGGAACGTGATTCGGGGACTAAGATGCTAAGAACATTCAAATGGAGAATTGTGTAAAAGCTAGAAGTGCTTTAACAGAAAGAAGAGTGAAGATTAACCATGAAATGAGGAGTCTAAAGGAAAGAGAACAAAATGTGTAACAAGGAAATAGAAGGAAGCAAAGGGAAAATTGTTAACGTTTGGGTACGGCTCACTTCCACGCATTAATGTTTAAAAATCCGTTGAGACGGAGAGGAATAAATAGCATGGAGCTGCTCACTTGTGGCTCCGAAATGCCAGCTGACAGACTGAACAGATGCTGCAGTTGAAACGGGAGCACCAGGAGTGACTTTCTTTAGCAAATTTTATTTGCTTGCTTATCACTTGCTTTAGTCTCTCTGCCGTAACTAGCTGCAGGGGGTACAATGTCGGTGTACTGATAAGTAAATGTATGGTGATGAAGGGCGCACAGAGGCCTCGGAAGAGCAATTAGCAGGTCGCGGGTATTTACACAGCAAAGTGAGTCATTTCCCTTCCAACCAGTCACGCTGTGCCAGTGGCTCTGCTCGGATTTACCCACAGTGGGGCCACGGCACGTCCAGCGAGCGAACGGAGGGCACCTGAGTGCAGAATCGCACATGGAGTTATGTTTATGTCCAGACCGCACACTTAGCATGCAGATTGCCTAGGCTTTGAGTGAAACAAATGATTTGTTCTCCCTCCTGTTTCCTTGTGCATCTTCCATCCCCAAGATTTACAAATCTGTGAGCTCACCAATTTGTCGGCCGCTTTACTCCCAGCCCTGGGCGCAATGCCAAGCAAAGCCAGCCCTGCCCCAGCTGCTTTCCTGCTGTGTCAGGAGCAGCCCAAACCACTCTGTATACAGGTGGGTCGCAGGCTCTCAGGGTCTCTTATTTATTTCAGAACATTTCCATGAAAAGTGAGCTGCAGGGATATCTATCAAGGCAACAATTTCATTCACACACACTCATTGATTGGTTCCAAGTTGGACAAAATTGCTCCCCGTGAGAGGATTCCCCAAATTTCCCGGAGGATCTCCAGAGGTCCACCAACTACATCCCAGAGGCCTCACCTG